>DVQG01001784.1:0-10048 GCA_018231605.1 Papilio ambrax
GATCTCTTAAGTATAATAGGGCTTCTGAATTAGTAGAAATCAGAAAACTATTATACTTAAGAGATCCCAGCAATTCACAGGCACACTGGCACAATTTTAAAAAACAACAAGACATCCAAAAGTTAATTTTCAAAAAAGTTTTCCAACATAAATCAAATATAAAATTTTTTACCTCTAAAACATGATTAGGTAGTTTTAATGAAGGTACAGCTTTGCTTATGAGTACAACCCTATTTTCCGCATCACATTCAAAACAATCGACGGAGAAGTGTTGCACACAAATGTATGAATAGTCAGTAGGTGTCCAGTTGTTTCTGCCCGTCAGGTCCGTCCAGATCTGTCTTAGGTTTGCATCTTCTGGAAATCTATTAAGTATAGTGTGTGATAAATATTATTCTCACTGTAAAGTAGCCTAAGAGTTTCATATATATGTATGTATATTTTGTATAAATTTGTTACAATAAATAGGTGTCTCAAGATAATCTCGATTAGGTCTAGGGTGTGAATGCAGGTATCATTAATGAAGTCTTAGTGACGGTTTTGGAGAAGGCCTGTCCAACATTGGGCAGATATTGGCTGAGGATGATGATTGTAGTTTTCATATACATTTTACATTTCTAGAATGTCTAGGGTACGGGAGGACAAGCCGCCACTACTATCTCACCCCATTGATGAGAATATTAGAATAGCATTATTTTTCAGACAAAAAAAATATATGAAAGTCAAAAGATGTTTCTAAATAACCAATAGTTCACATTTAATTTTTCATCTGTGAAATCTATAAATATAAACAAGTTATAAATTAATTTACATATATATAATAAATTGTTCAAAACTAATTATACAATTCATAAGTTTACATGAGTTTCAAATAAAAGAAAGGTAAACAACTGGAATTTGAGGTTACATTTTAACCGCTTAAACTCCTACATCGATTTTTTAATTTCTTACCTAAAGAATGAATCAGAGTTTAAAGATTTGGATTCCTCACATCCCAAAACTGCACAATTTTTCGTTATTTCAGTATCGGCTTCAGCGTTCTGTTTTAGTTCGGGTGCTACCATTGCTGTAATTGATAAACATTTAGGTGAAGTATTTCTTCACCAGAATTAAAAAATACTTTTGTATCAGAAACTTTATTACTTACCAACAGGAGTTGGCTTTGATTTATTATCTTCAATTTCTTTCATTTTCATAAGGCCTTGATTAAAATTCATCATTAAGAATTCGCAGCCGACATAAATTGGCGGGATTTCTACGAGAAGTATCGCGTAATTTTTATATTTTTAGCACTTAACTTCAACAATACATGACTTTGTAAAGTTAAAATAACCTTATTTATGAGTAATGTTAAAAATTACAACACTGATTTGATGAGACGCCCGAAACGGTGCCTGTGATAACAGGTTATAGAAGTAAGTTTACGAGCCATTTACATGGAAATACCTATATTTGTTCTTAATTTTCTTTTGTATCTACTATATCAATTGTAAATGCCACACAATTAATAACATTTGTAAGACCTTTTGTTTAATTATTTATTCAGTTTAAGATAAAATCATTTACGAAATAGTTTTCAGGGAATTATTTTATTTCCACGACTCCATCATAGACTTTTATCTTTTTAAATTTAAAGCTATTCTATCTACAGATAATAGAAAAATGTTAACCATGGCACAATTAATTTATACAGGGATTCCCAAACTTTTTCTCGAAGACTTATTACGACTTTAATAGAAATGCTATTGTACAAATTTCTTCTTCCAAGTGTTAATCAGCTTTTTTTTTGTTAATATATGTCACGACACTCCCACTGGTTCTTTCGTTCCGTGGACCACGGTGAACACTTGACCACACTTGACACCTGGGTTACTTTGAGAATCGCTGGAATAACACCAAAATGTTGTAAAACGCTAACAAAACAAGTTGTCCATGACTAGGAAACGTCATGTGAGTCTATGACGTATGTTGCTTAATTTATCTGTGCTCTGTTTTCTATTTTCTGTGATGCAATGAAATGTCACACTGATTTCATTCCATTTGTACGCATAATTTTGACGATATCTTTGTCTTTTATTATATGCCCAGAAAATGGTTGACCCAATATTTGATTACCAATTTAGGCTCATCCTAATTGGCGATAGTACGGTGGGGAAAAGCTCCCTTTTAAAATACTTTACCGATGGAAAATTCGCTGAGGTGCGTATCACATACTGGTGTTTTTCTCTTTGTGATTAAATTTTATTTAATTGTCAATTATATTACGCATTAATTTTAGCTCTCCGATCCGACAGTAGGCGTGGATTTTTTTGCTAGAATAATTGAGGTTCAGGATGGTACAAGAATTAAATTACAACTTTGGGATACAGCAGGACAGGAAAGATTCAGATCCATTACGAAGTCTTACTACAGGAACTCGGTGGGTGCTTTGTTAGTGTACGACGTATGTAACAGATCAAGTTTCGAGCACATACCATTGTGGATGATGGAAGCTAAGAGGCACATTGAGCCACACAGACCTGTGTTCGCTTTGGTGGGTTGTAAAGTTGATTTAGTTGGAACAGACAATAAGAATGGTGCTAGAAGAGAAGTTACATGTGAGGAGGCCAGGATGTTTGCTGAGGAAAATGGTAATTAGTATTTTTTGTTATTTTTAAAACATCTATATATTTGATGGTGTCACTTGATAAGGTACATATGTGAATCAAGGTCAATCTACTTAACATAAATTTGCTTATATTATTCACTTGCATTGCAGTGGCCCTCTTTGTTAATATATGATTATTCCATGGATTGCTAAGGCTGCTATCCCTTTTTGCATATTTTAGACATAATTTACATAAACAACATAAATTAGAATTTTCAACTATAAGATTATTTTCTATAATATATCTTTGGATTACAAGTACTTCTAGCAAAAATTTAATCATATATAATAACTATTATGTGGAATTATTCCAGGTCTCCACCATGTAGAGACATCTGCAAAGACGGGTGTTAATGTTGAAGAGGCTTTTGTATTAGTGGCACAGGAAGTGTACAACCGCATCCAGAGCGGAGAGTACAAAGTGGAAGACGGTTGGGATGGCATCAAAACAGGGTTCAACCGACCTAATGGTATGGATTTCAACTTACTCGAGGCGGAAACTGTCCAATCCACATGCTGCTAAAGAATAATGCCTGGTTCACACTTGGCTAATACAGTTGGCCAGTCCTGCAGGCAGTTTGTATGGATGCACTGACACTATCAGTGTTTATTATGCCAGCTGAATGCCAGTCCAGTTTTTGAATGATACTGACCAAGTGTCCGGGCCAAGTCTGAATTGTGCATTTTTATTTTGTACATACTGACTTGTGTAATTAGAATAGTTATGTATTACGTAAGTATAAATTAACTATATAATGTAGATTTTTTTGGCACATGCAATGGCATTTGAAGATGCAACAGTTTTTGTACAAGTTATTTTAAAATTCACTAATAGGTTGCAGGGTTTATTTTATTTGCTGTAATTTTATTTTCTTATTACAACACTGTTGGTATAATGGCACCCTAAATACACAGAATGGAATAATGATGCATTCAATAAAATTGCAAAAGTTTAAAAAATTGTATGATCTATTCTAAAAATTGTAATATTTTTTTTAACTTGTTATATTACTAGAAATTAGTTATGATATTATTAATTGGAATAAAGTTTTGGTATCACAAAGTGTCATCAAAATCTAAAACTAGGGATAAAACGAAATTTGAGTACACTTTAGTAACAGTATGTCTGATAGAAATGCCTTGAAATCGTTTTATGAAGCCTAAGATTTGATAAGTGACAAAATCTCAGATTTAAGTGCCATCTGGTAAGATTTGGGCCCTTTTTTATTTTTTTTTTTCATATAAAAAGCACAATTGACATAATGTCATTTTTACATCACAACCAAAGACATGATTACATAATACGTAAATGTTTTGCAAATTGTTAGTTTTTATTGTATATAATTTTATTTTTAACTATTATTAACAAGTTTCCCATCGAAAAAATTAAAAACAATGTTTTGACGTCTTTTGATTTATATTTTATATCCATACAAATGCATAATTTGAAAGATTTATGGCTAAATTGAATCTAATTCAAAAACGTCTTAAATGATGAGTCTCCATTCATAACACATGGTTTAACAATATTTAAAATTAATGATAGGGTTTTGTTTATTGATTTTATTTAAAACAAAACTGTAAAACACGAATTTAGACTTGAATTAAAAATATTTAAGATCCAAATTGTTATTTTAAAAATCTTAATAAGACAAGTACCTTTACCTTTGTTTAATTTAATTCTACTGTGAATTTAATGGGTATTCAGACCTTTAAAAATAAATTAGTGCTCAAAATTCTAAACAATCTGTTATAATATGAAATACGATGGTTTGTTTTTATATACTTATACTAAGCGACATTTTATTTATAAATGTACTACGTCATAACGCTGTTATTATAATGCTTGATCGCAGTAAAGTTTTTGTTAATCATTATCTCGTTTTAATTCAACCCTATTTAATTCTAATTGACCTGCAAAGGCGAGTGGATGGCCCAATTTCTAAACATTATTGTCTCTTACCGGGAGGCAAAGGTGAGCTGATAAGAGGTCCTACACAGATTATACATTTCGATCGTATTTAACAAATAAAGCTAATGGTAAAATTTATTGTCTTTTAGATCTATTGTCTCTTAAATTATAGTTTGTATTACAATTGGTCCATATCAAATCGAGTTAATTTTTATAATATTATTTTCTATGAACGATACGAGAACGAGGAAATCTCAAAGATAAGTGACGTAGGCGATTGCCTTGACCCGCCTAATATTTCAATGTTCAATGTTACTTGAGTTTTTCATATTTAATATAACAGTGAGGAATTCAGTCCCACTAACTCAGTGCGAATCAAAACTCGATTGTATAACAGAATACAGAAAAAAGAAACCACAGTTAGATAGACATAATTTCCTTGTTACGTCACATCCTAATGTGTTTTCGTCGGCGGAGACTATTACATTATAATTGCGCGATGCATTACAAGTCTCGGACGTAAAGAAACGTCTAGTCTTGTGTTCTAATTAGTGTTAAGTATATAACAGTACGAGGCAGACATATTATTTAATGCTTTAAAAAAGTATTGTTTAGCATTGCTCTGGTACTACTGCTTAGTGGTTAGTGTTACGCGACCTAATTGAGGGGTTCGATTCCCAAGCACTTTTTTTACACAAATGTTTGTGTTTCGAACTATTTTTTTCATCAAAGAATGGTTTAATTTTTGAACTCATTTTATGAACTGATCACATAAATACAAGAAATAGAATTAAGATAAGTTTTTTGTCAAAAAATTTCTCGTCGACATTAACTTTGTACTCAATCACTAATTTGCAGCAGACAAAATAAAGTTATTGGATTATCAGCGCCCTGGAAGCCATGTACTGAGTAATGAGGCCATACATCTGCTTAACGATAACAACTGCTGGGCTAAATTTTCAATGTGTAAGGTTAAGGTTACTAGCAAAAGTCGCGGAATTTAAACCAATGTTGGACAGACCATAGCGAAAAGAATTAGCTGTCGAGAAAACGATTTACCTGCAATTTGATGCTAAATATTGTTTATACACTGACTAAAGAACCATTTGAATTCACACAAAATAAAAAGTTGAATTTAGGTATCTATTGTATTTAATTACCTTTACTTATTCTTTGAAATTCACTTTTCTTTTTAGTTGTGTCATGTGTCACTGTCAAATAAAACCAAGTGTCAAAGTCACAAAATAAAATATTTATCGATTTGATTTCGTTCTTTTTACCAATAAACTTATATCCTAGAATTTGCATTGAAGAGTTCTAACTGAACAATTAAATAATTATGTCATCTAGTCGATCTAAAACATCTTTTATAGACAAACCTTTAAGTAAAGGGAAAGGCGAAATTTCGTTAGCTTTATACGCCCTTTTATTTTCCGAAATTGTACAGTATTGTCAAAATCGTTCGCATTCAATTCACGAACTCCAGACCAAGTAAGTTTTATATACATAAGATATCATTTTTCACATTCTAAGAAAAATTAGCAATTTCTTATCTTCCTTCGATTTTCAGATTATCAGAAATAGGTCAGGATGTAGGTACCCGGCTGTTAGACCTGTACTTTGTGAGAGAGCGGAACAGCAAGCGGGAAATAAAGTTGCTGAATATGCTCTTATTTGTCAAGTCTACATTGTGGAAGGTAGTATAAATAAATTCCAAAGTAAATGAGTTATACCTACCATCTTTGGATCCCATCATCATTTAAAATTAAGTTGGATTGTCTTGAAAGAATACTTTATTTATAATAATAAACTCTACTTAAACAAAAATCTACCATATCTTAGGGTAAACGACTAAACCACAAGAGTAAAGAGTTGAAATCATTATTTGTGTAACTTATTTTTTTTCAGGTACTATTTGGCAAGGAAGCTGACAAACTGGAGCATGCCAATGATGATGAGCGAACTTATTACATTATTGAGAAAGATGCATTAGTAAGTTAACCACATTGATATAAAGTGAAGAATGTTGTCTTTACTAAGCATGTAATTTTTTTTATATTCCAGGTGAACAAATTTATAAGTGTGCCCAAAGACAAAGGCTCTTTGAACTGCGCCACATTTAATGCTGGCATTATAGAAGCGGTCCTCACTAAAAGTGGTTTTGTAAGTATCCACTACAAATTTTATGGACAAATTTTTGCCTGGACAGAACTTATAAAATTTAATATTTGCACCAAATTTCATCAAGATATGTTAAGTTGTTTTGGAGATACATAACAAAGAACCATCCAAACTATCCCATGAATATTAGTATAGTAAAATCAGATGTAAGCAGAAACTTGGTAAAATTCATGGTTTACAAAACTCACAATTATATTATTTCAATGTTGCAATGATTTATTCACACAAGTAATTTTTGTTCCAGCCTGCAAAAGTGACAGCACACTGGCACAAAGGAACAACTTACATGGTCAAGTTTGATGATTCCGTTATAGCCAGGGACAAATCTCTGGATGACCGATAATTTTAAGTACAACTAGTGTTATATTCTCTTTAAAATATAATGATTACCTTGTTAAACTTTTTTATTTCTGCCACTATTGGAAATTAATAAAATAAACTTCTACATAATTAAAATATAAAAAAAAGCTTTAATTTACATTATTAGAGCTGTGGTCTAGTTAAATAACTTTGAAGCAATTTGCATTTGCAAATTTAATGTAATTTAAATATTCTGTCACGTGGCTTGAGGTTACCACAACGACAATCTCTTTCAAACTGACTTCGTTGTCTATGCATGAAATATCCATAAATGAACATTGGTAAAATCCCTATCAGCCCGAACTGGATCGTCTTTGTGTTTGCTTTGAAATAATCATATTGACATGCCTTCATGGATAGCCAGTGTTGAAGTGCAGGGTCAAACTGAAAATGGCTTAAAAATATGTACCACAAATAATTTGAATAAAGACACTCAAGACTTTAGTTATTAGATTAGATTTTAAAACTACCCCCTAGACAAAGTAGTATTTTAATTATATTGCTGATTAATGTTAAAAATGTATGGAATTTACATATATTTTGTTGATTCTACTAGCAACATTGCTAATAGTAAGCCACTTCTCTAGGGTGGCTTTCTACTTACAACATGTCCTGCCTCCATACTATGTTTACAAGGATCAGTTCGCAGTCTTAAGAACTCTTTCCTATATTTAGCTCTTCTTTCTATTTGGGCTCTAATTATTTGACACTCAGTTTCAGAAATCAATTGATCAGTCATAGTGATTATTTTTCTATTTAATTGCAACAATAAAATTGAAAGTTAGGTCCATCAATAATGACACTTTTATTTTTCTACTTGACACATAACAAAATATTGCAAAAGGCCAGCAATAAAACATGATTAGGAAAAAAATAAATAGCATATATACAATACTTTTACTAATAATAATTGTATTTAAGATTCTAACAGCTTAAGCAAGCTTAAACATTCTGTCCTTGTAACGGAGTTCACCACTCCTGATCTGCTGTTCCCGATTGTTACGGTCATTCCAGATAAAGTAGCCATACACGAACATTGGCACTATGGCGCACACTGCGAACAAACTGTTCGACCTACTTGGTTTGAACTGATCAAAAGAAGTCGCTTTCATTGACAAAAACTTTTGAAGTGCTGGATCAAACTAAAACAAAACAAACATTTTAATTAGATTTATAGCTTTTTAGTACAATATTTTGTTTTAAAGAATTACGTAATTCTAAACTCACGACATAGCCAGCTTCAGCCGCATGTTTCCAAGGATTAGTTCTTTGTTTTAAAAATTCTTGCCTTAACTCGACCCGTCTAGAAGCCTGCTGTTGAATAAGCTTATACTGGGCTTCAGATATACCGTATTTCTCTGCCATTTTGGACAAAGATTTATTTAAAAATATACAAGTTATCAGAATGTTTTGACGTTTCGAGCACAGTGGTTTCGGTTCAGTTCGGTAGCATTGGAATTTGACATTTGAATTTGAACACAAGATGCAAACTTATAACTTTAAATGTTCAAGTAAACTTCAGGTGAAGGAACATTATTTTTTTTACCTTAAATGAATATTTAGGACTATCGTGAATTAAAACAATAGTTTTTAAATTATTCCTTGGATTACTATCAGATATACTAAACTTAAAAGTAAGTTGGTTTAAGTACATTTTTAAATTGTATTTTGAAATAAATATTAAAAACTACTTTTGTCGAATTTTAAAAAACCGGTAAAGATTGACAAGTGAGCTTAGGTTCGATTAGGACATCACTAGTTTTGAAGGATTGTGCTTCTTCCGGCCACCATCTTTTTGGTTTCTCTTGTTGTCGTTGTCAGATCGGCGAAATTTCTCTAAAGCCGTAACCATGGGTCGTATGCACGCACCTGGGTAAATTTTATAATTTTATTCTTAAAATCCCGTAATATAAGGCACAATTGATTGCACCTTTATAAAACAAAGTGTTTGAAAGTATAACCTAGAAATGTCCAGTTCACCACATGGCGTCTTTGAAATTGTGATTTTGTGTGTTTCAGTAAGGGTATTTCCCAGTCGGCATTGCCGTACCGCCGAAGTGTACCCACTTGGTTAAAATTGACCGCAGATGATGTAAAGGAACAGATATTCAAACTCGGAAAGAAGGGTCTAACTCCCTCTCAAATCGGTACGTATCAAACTTGCGTGTATTCCAAGAAAACTTTTATTTTCATCATGTAATTTTTTACTCATTAATTAAATGAGACTATGAGACTGATACTATGTTTCTGCAGTTGTCATTACTTTTATTAGATATTATACTACAAAATACCAAGTATTTTTAATGTTTACAAGCGTAATACTAGAGAGCTTACAATACTAACTTTATTGTAAGCCAGAAATTTATGATAATCCTTAGTAATACTCAATATTAATATATTGATTGCATATTCCACAAAAAACATATCTGGCCTATTAGACAAAGGTGATTACAAAGTCATATAGGCGCTCTGTCAATGTGCAAGAATATAGTTGTCTTGTGTATTTTCGGCAAAAAGTTAATTTGTTTTCATTTTTTTTCATAATTAATTGCAACAGCAGTGATTACCAGGTCAAATTTGCCAAAATATTTAACCAACTTTAAAACCGAAGGTTCTCAATTCAAGTGGTATTTTTATGTTAGTACATGTATTATGCTGTGATCCAATTTGCGTAATTGTGTTTCAGTGTCATGCAGAATGCTTACCATTTGGTTTCATTTTTTGGTAGATGATGTATCATACCATATTATAGTTTAATTATAAATCATGAAAATAGTCCATTTAATACAAAGTATTAACATTTCATGTCTTATCTCTAAAATTCCAGGTGTCATGCTCAGGGATTCGCATGGAGTTGCCCAAGTCAGATTTGTTACTGGCAAAAAGATCCTCCGTATCATGAAAGCCATGGGTCTTGCTCCTGACCTACCTGAGGACTTATACTATCT
>DVQG01001785.1:0-10047 GCA_018231605.1 Papilio ambrax
GGCGGCGCGCGGCGCGGCGGCCCCGCAACCCTCCCGGGCAGTAGGCGGCGGCGGCGGCAGCGGCAGCCGCAGCCGGCAGTACCGCACGGGCTGCGTCGGTGTACGTACGCGTTTTGTTCGCACGCCGTTCCGCACATCGCGCTTCAGCGCAATAACGAACGCCGCCAAGATCGCTCAACCTCCGAACACCCTCAGACAGCAGCCCGGCATGCGCTCCTGACGTCCCGCCCCGCCGGCACAGCAGCGCAAGTGAGTGTCCGTTGCCCGGACAGCTTCACCTAACTGCCCCCCGTAGCCAGGTGCGCTTCGGCGAACTGCGATCTTCCTCATCGTCCTAGGGACTCGTCTGTTCTTGCCCAAAAGGTACATTGACGAATTATAAATTGTCAGAATGACAGGGAACGAGTACGAGGTATCGTGCGTGATGCTTCTGCTTGTAAGTGTTTCTTCGATTGATGCGCCGGTGAAAGAAAAAGTCTGCGTGAATGAGGACCGTCACATGACGCGCAAATAGTTCCACCTACGACGCTTTGTCTCCAAAGAGTGATACGAGTGCCAATTTTATGGGGAAATTGTGAAAAATTATTAATTTATGCAAGTCGATTAATTTATTACAATTGTCGTTTTAGGAATATTTTGAAAGTTCAGACAGGTTTATGAAGCTCAAAACCCCTGCAGTGTGTTTATGGTACTTTGAATTTTCATAGGATTGATAATTACCGACCGTCATACTCAAATATCACTGTCGGACAAGTACTGGTGCTCGGACGTTTAACATAAAAACATTTGCTTGTTAGGGTAGGCCTCTATTGCGGAAAAACCTGCACAATAACATCATATTTATTATCGTTATTTCTTATAATAGAATAAGGACAATATTTGTTTTCGTACAAGTGTTCCGGCATTGGGACTCGCCATTATTGATACCTAATTTTCGTAAATAAAGATGCAACTAACACGAGCACGGCTAAACTCATTACGTAATCTTATTTTCAAAGATTTATTCCCACGTGTGAATTTAGTGAGAAATAGACTATGGAGTGGATCTACTATATCTTAAATGTTTACCGTAAACCGACAAGATGCCAGACAACGCGGCAACGTCGCACTTCGAAGAGCCTTTCGTAAATAAGGCAACTTAAATCTTAGTCGCAAAGCAACAAAAGCACTACAATGATGCAGAGAAGTGGTCAGTGGTAAAATTGTTTGCCAAAAAACCAAATATGAACATATTCATAGAGGATGGTACATGGGCACGCGTCGTCGGCATATTGTTCTTTCATCGCTGTCACCAGTAGGTAGAATCGTCGATAACAAAGTTGCCTTGATTTTAAGATTCCAGAGTGAATGTGTACAGTTGCCTTTTTATAAATTCGTAATGGATACGTCTCTAGAGCTGCGGTGTAAAAATATTGCATGTTGCCATAATATCGGTGTACTTCAAAAGAAGTGGCTATGCTTGTAGTGATCAAATTGACGGCACGCGCTGACGATTCAATATTCAATATGTGTTCATTACCAGATTTAGCTCTATTATAGCGCCCTGGACAAGATGTCTATGGATCCCTCCTTTTGACTATGACTAACATGTTAAGAGTATTATGTGAGTGTAATTCACAGACCTGTGATGCACATTTCTGTTAGATGCCCTAGGCGTTCGTGGAAACCGAGCCCTTAACTAGCGTCGGCTGATTATGTTGTAAGCACGGACCGCGTGCTACCAGTTACTTGCGATGCAAGAATTTTATGCAGTTGCAAAGGTTTAAGGTGTCCTTGTGTAGCTACAAAGGGTCGTAATCATATTGTCGACACCTGATGGATTCGATGACAACGAGGGGCAAACGGGCCGGTGAAAGTCAATAGATGAACCACTTGTCATAACGCTTCGTATACGCGTTGAATACTTTCAACTTACAAGTTAACAATCTCACTTTTGTATACGACACTAGCCAAAAAAAATCTAGCTTATGTTACTCACAGATAAATTTTATGTTCCTTTTATCATAGTTAATTTTAAAATCGGATTAGTGGTTTTTAAGTGAATCAAATACACGAAAATACAAGCCATTCCTCTTTAGCATAGGTATAAAGTAGGTCGCTTCATTGATGTAATTTGTATGACTAATTATTTAATAATGATAATTTAAATAATTTAATTTGTAAGAAATAAAATGTTCTTATTTGGTAAAAAGATAAAATGTTTTGCAATATCAATGACCGGACAAAAACCCCCTTTTGCTAGTAAGGTGCTGCTTCTCGTGCGCGTGTGTGCGTGCGATACGTACTTACCGTCGCAAGTCGCAAGTCGCAAATGTTGTGTTGTATCGAGTGCGGATCGGATTGTGTTTCCATCACCACTTCACTTGACTAACCCATTCGCTTTTGTGTGTATAGATAGATTTGTCCAATATAAAGGGCCCTGAAATATCATAAACCGACAGATCATTTTAATCTGAGCGGATCATTTTTGAATTCTTTATCATACATGCTGTGAATAGAGTTATAAATAATATATACATGTTTTCGAACTTCTTGTTTTACCTTAGAGAAAATTTTCCTCTGGTATACTACGAGTATGTATATGTTACGTTGCTTAGTATTCTGTACGTCTTGCTATTCTGAATAAAACATAAGAAAGATACATCGTTCGACAAGTGACGCACGTGTCGGCCGATGTCGATGTAGGACTAAAATTGGTGATCATAAGATCAGCTCACGGTTCGAACGGGTGAAATAGACCGGTGAACTGGCTCACAGATCATCTCAATTTGTACCTGCATAGAGGCCAGATTTGAGCCGCGAACTGTGAGGTCACAGTCTATCACAGTCTTAGGCTCCCATAGTAATACATATGCATCAAGACACTCTAAGATGTAATTATATTGGAGTGGAGTAATTACGTATTTACAGTTGGTCAGTAGCGCTCAATAGCTGGACTGTCAAACAATCGTTATCAGTGAGCATGTCAGTCCGATGACTGGCTCAGCGTTCTATCTTATTAAGCAGTCCAGCTATTCCGCAGCAACTGGTGTAGTGTGAATAGTCTGTGCTGTGCCAGTCCTGAGCAGATGCAACAACTGAAATTGAACAGGAACAATACGTTGCTTATTTATATTAATTACTTATTATCAGTGGACTGCGAATAGGGAATCGACCGCCATTATTTTAGTTTGTAGATTTTAATGTGTCAATATTTTTATTATTAGTCATATATAATTGCGATTTTTTTTAAGTAATAATGTAAACTGTAACACCATGATGACTGAGCTGGAATGAAAATAAGCGCTCCGTTGCCGGTGTGCATATGCACCTGAAAAAAGCTGAATATTGATAGAATGGTAACAGGGTTTTAGGGTTAGGTAAAAATTAGGGTTTGTTAAAAAATACTTTCGACCGCTCTCTGAAGCTTATCATCATGTGGATAAACAACGCCAATACAGTCCCTGCCGGGCCTGCGCTATTGAAGGATTGTACTGGCCAGGTGTGAACCGCGCATATAGAATTCGGTTGTGCATTCCACTCAGTCAGTCTGAACATACCTTTATGTAGCGAGCATTTTGTATTTGTCGCGACATTTGCACCTTCTAATATTAGAATTTAGTTTTTAAATACTTTAAGCCCGCATCGACTCAGCACTACAAAGTGTCATGGTCTCGAATGTAATTAATTTTCATAACCTCGTGTCGACTCCTGACTCCTAACTGCTGACTGCTGACTGCCGACAGCTAACTAATCAATGCCGCTTGGAATATAAACTTCATTCAGTTAAACATTTTGCATACTAGTCGATGTCTTTTGTCATCTTCCTGATAAACGTACTTATTACTTAAAGAAATGTCGATTTCAATGACACATCTTTTTGCAGGATGATCCCGCGCCGCAAACACAACGCTTCCTCGGCCTCCCTGCCGCCGCCCGACGACAAGCACGCCAGCAACGACTACATATGTGAGTGATACAGCCGATGTAAGCGGTGGGGCTGGCTAGAGAGTGATACTTGCTCTGATAATTACTCTGATGGTAACCATTAGCCATTATATCCGAAATTCTCGCAGTCGCCTCTTATAGATGTTGTCCGCTTAGAGCACTGCTATTGCCAAAATATACGTTTTTGTTTTGTGATCTCTCCATATCTATCTTTCCCTTTTTTAACAGCGCGGTGCGTAGTAGTCGACGTATTTAGGGATAGGGGAAGGTGATCGTATCGAGAGCACTACGTGTGCCCTGAGCTTGACCACGCACCCCGTGCAACCCGCGGCGCAACGCCCCCACCGCCCCATACCCCCTCATCCCTTCTCCCCCTCACCCCTACCACACCGAGTGCACACTGCACTACACCTACGCCGTTCATCACTGGCACTCGCTACCTGCATTAACCACACGGTCTAAACACGCTATTGTGTTTTGCGTTGCATTGCATGTTATCCGCGTGTCGAACTCGAATTGTATTTATAAACTAAATTTAGTTGGAGATTGTATTGTTTACAACTTATTCTGACACACGACCTTAAACAAATATTCCGACGGGTCAGTGGGGGAGGGGGGGTCTGGGTTTAGCCGTGGCCCTGGCCGTGACCGTCGTTTATTGCGCTTGTACTGTATCGCTCTAGTCGAGTTGGGGCGGCGCGAAGCGATCACCTCAATGTTTGACTCGGCAGTGTCGGAGGGCGCGCCGGGCGAGGGCTGGCGCGCGGCGCTGCGACGTCGCCTCAACCGCAAGACGCTGCACAAGCGCGTGCCCATCACCGCGTGGCTGCCGCAGTGAGTATATTGCCGTCGTTTGCTCACTTTATACATTTAAACAATTATCAGATGTATTGCGACTCTCTGTTCACATAATCTGTACCATATATTTATACGTCTAGACTAGATTAAGTATGCGGAGCACGAAAGTGAGACCTGTTTAAGTTCTTGGGTAGCTTTTTTTGTGCTGTCAATTACCTCACTTTATCTATACTTATCTATCTATCTATATTCTATTTCTATTTCTATTTCTACATATATCTATACTTCTGTACTAATATATTGAAAGCGTAAACACTGTACTTCGTGGCGTAAGATGTCGGCAATCAGATCATATTTTTGAATAATACATTATTTAATAAAAAATCCCTACATTTACGACACTCTTTAATTTGTATATTTTTCACGGTATTAAACTTAAGGGGTAATTAATTTGGAAAAAAGCCTCATGCGGGAAAGGGACCATAAACTACAAGCTGCGAACATTAAGGAAACAAGGTTATTTTATGGTAACGGAGGTTTTAACATTTACATTTGAGAGTTTGACAAATGTAAACAATAAAATAAAATTTTATAATTTCACGCAGATTGGGCAATTGAATCGTCAAACTAATCTTCCTTATTTAGACAAACTATAGAGTCAGCCTAATGTGCCGTCGCTAGTCGTTATACATGCAACAAACGCACAACGTGTGCCATGTCCCTGCAGGTATAATGCGGAGAAAGCCCTCGGAGACCTGATCGCCGGCATCACGGTGGGACTGACCGTGATCCCGCAATCGCTAGCGTACTCCAACATCGCGGGCCTGCCGCCGCAACACGGCCTCTACGGCTCTTTCCTCGGTTGTTTTATCTACATCGTGCTGGGCGGGTGTCGCGCTGTACCCGCCGGACCTACCGCCATCGCCTCGCTGCTCACCTGGCAAGTGGCGGGGGGCGTCGTCGAGAAGGCGGTGCTGCTAAACTTCCTGACGGGCCTGGTGGAGCTGCTCATGGGCGTGCTCGGCCTGGGCTTCCTCGTTAACTTCGTCTCCGGTCCCGTGTCTTCGGGCTTCACATCCGCGGTCGCGCTCATGATCGCCACCTCGCAGGTCAAAGACCTGTTCGCCATCAATGTCACCGGTGGCACCTTCCTGCAGCAGTGGATCTCCATCTTCCGCAACCTGCACGGCGCCGCGCTCTGGGACCCCGTGCTCGGTTTCGCGTGCATCGCGCTGCTGCTCGGCATGAGGGTGAGCCCGTGACGTCACCATCCAGCAACATACATATGTGTTGTCATACACCATGTTGTACACATCAATACTTGTTCATCATATGATACTTTCACGAATTATTATATTTTACAGAAAATTGGAATGGTAAAACTGGGAGCTAAACGTGAGGGCGGGCCCAGCACGCGGCAGAAGGTGCTGACCAAGTGCCTGTGGCTGCTGGCCACCTGCCGCAACGCCATCGTCGTCGTAGCCACCGGCTCGCTCGGCTTCTGGTTCGTGGCCGCGTACGGCGCCTCGCCAGTGCGCCTCATGGGTTAGTGCTTTTCCACTCCGCTCTTGCTAGCCTAACTTCTGTCTATCGTGTTTGGTGACGCTCGCTTTTTGTTTATGCTCACACAGCCGACAACGTGCGAGGCGGTTAGTATCGCCTCTATATGTACATATCTCGATAACGATTCCTCACATGCCCTATTATAGTCCCTCCAAACTACAATATGGTAGCTGTAGTGGCAGTGCTAGTATACAATACGTGGTAACTTTTAATCTGCTCATTTATTGCACCATACAAACCAAACGATCACAAAATTATATTTAGTAAGTTGTAGCTGTAGTGTAGTGTTTTGATGCTCAGTGCTCATGGTTCAGTATGTTACGCGGGGTAGGGGCGCTTCGCACGGCTGCGGCACGGAGGCGCGCGGCGACGTGAACTTAACCCTAGACAAAGAGATGTAACACACATACACAACGTAGTATTGTGCACGTCGCAACAGTTTAGGTCGTGTTAGGGTAAGGATAAGGGTAACGGTGCGATGCGCGCAGGCAGCATCCCGTCGGGCGTTCCGGCGCCGCAGCTGCCGCCGTTCAGCTACGTGCGCGCCGACAACTCGACGGCCGATTTCCTGGAGATGGTGTCGGAGCTGGGCTCAGGTGTGCTGGTGATCCCGCTCATCGTGCTGTTGGAGGACATCGCCATCTGCAAGGCGTTCTCCGACGGACGCACCATCGACGCCACGCAGGAGATGATAGCGCTGGGCGTGGTGAACGTGGGCAACTCCTTCATGCAGGCGTACCCCGGCGGCGGCTCGCTTGCGCGCTCCGTCGTCTCCAACGGCTCCGGCGTCAAGACCACGCTTAACGGTCTTTACACAGGTACCTCGCGGGATTGCGATTTTCTATTATATTTCCTTTTGTGAGAATCTAAGCTTTACAGGAAAATAATCGGATTCACTTAGTACTTCTGGCCTTGAAAATGACATATTAACGCCGCTTGCATCGGTTTCAGGCGCGATGGTGATACTAGCTCTGCAATTCTTCACGCAGTACTTCGAGTTCATCCCCAAGGCGGCGCTGGCGGCCGTCATCATCTCCGCGATCCTCTTCATGGTCGAGTATGACGTCATCAAGCCGATGTGGCGCGCCAAAAGTGAGTGCCGAGTGAGCGCATAGCTCAACTTCTCGGTGACCTTTTATGTCTGTGTGTAGAGAAGTGTACTGTACGATCTTTCAGAGCTGGACCTGGTGCCGGGTGTGGGTACGTTCGTGCTGTGTCTCACGCTGCCGCTCGAGCTGGGCATCCTGACCGGCGTCGTGGTCAACATCATCTTCATCCTGTACCACGCCGCGCGGCCCAAGCTGTCGGTGGAGCTGCTCAAGGTACGCCCGCCAGCCGCCGCACCGGCTCGAGGTCTGTGCAGCGCGGCATGCGAGCATCATTACTGAGTGACACCGCGTTACAGACGGAGGGCGGCGTGGAGTACCTGATGATCACGCCCGACCGCTGCCTGATGTTCCCCTCCGTGGAGTACGTGCGCCGGCTGGTGAACAAGTGCGCGGCGGGCGGCGCCGTGCCCGTGGTGCTGGAGTGCACGCACATCTACAGCGCGGACTACACGGCCGCCAAGAGCATCGAGCAGCTCACCGGCGACTTCCACGCGCGCCGCCAGCCGCTCTACTTCTACAACGTTAAGCCCTCCGTGTGCTCCATCTTCGAGGCGGTGGCCAAGCCGGAGCACTTCGTCGTCTTCTACGAGGACGAGGAGCTGGACCGGCTGCTGGCGGCGGACGGTCGCGCGCCGTCCGATAAGCCGCCGCCGCTACCGTGACGCGCCTCGCTCCCCTCCGCTCGCCTCCGCTCGGCTCCGCTCGCCTCCGTTCGCCTGCGCCGCTCCAGCCCGCGCCGCCCCGCGCCACCCCGCGCCACCCCGCGCCACCCCGCGCCACCCCGCGCCACCCCGCGCCGCCCCCGCACGCGCACGTGGACCGAGATTGCGAAGCATTATTTTTATGTAATTCTATATTAGTTTCGGAACGCATGTCGTTCTATGTTGTGATGTTAGGTGTTAACTATATTTATATTTTTGTGTATAAATTGATTAGTTTACAAAGCTCGTCGAGCGTCCTATAAGACGGTAGATGACTTAACCAGTACCGGGGGTTAACTCATATAATATCCGGTCGTGATAGATTTAGTATAGTGACAGCGAGTTTATTTATTTATTTATAGGTAATAAAAGTACAACTTAGGTTATTGTATCTGAAAGATAATGTGTGCGCACCTCTGTGCGTGCGACTGTGCGTGCGACTGTGCGTGCGCCTGAGTGGCGACTGTGCGAGTGCGTGTGGCGCAGTGTCCGGGGCTGGCCAGGCGCGGCCCCTTCACATCCCTCTCTTACTTTGTGATTCACGACTACAGAACCTAAACGAATGTAATTAAAATATATTTTATAGAGAACTTGCTTAAAGAAACTATTCAATATACATTTTAATAAACAAGACACAAGGTGCCAATGTAAGTGACGTAAATATTTCTTGTTCCAAGAACAAATTAAATTGATTAACTCTATAAGAGTACTGTGAAGCTTTGTGTTTTATTTAGTTTCACCTGTCCCCTTGTCTGTCTAATACACTTCTTAGTATCCGAATAACATGAATATCTGCATGCTTGTATAATTCGGATGATAATGCAATCCTACAAAAATATAAAATACTAGCTGTTGCCCACGACTTCGTCCGCGTGGAATTTAAAAGTTCAGAACTTATATTTAAAGTGATTACTGTAAGAAAACCTTTAAAGATAGACATATGCTATCGCGGACTACTCTTCTAAAACTTTTGGAGATCTACATTTCTTTGATACATCATTTTTTATATATCTCTAACGGTTTAGGCAGCGTAAGCCGAGAAAAGTTAAAACATTGTGATTTTTTAACTCCGAGGTCCAGAAATATGTTGTTTCGTTGATAGTAAGTCGCCCAGAATTACGTTCCAAAATATCGGTCCGCACACGGATCTCTGTACACATTGATTTGTAGGTTTTGTTGTTTCCGTACCTCAGTGTGACAGTTCTATTTTTTAGGTAGTTTTCTATGAGCCTGTATATGTTACCAGAGCATTTCACCTCCCTTAACCTGTTGAGTAAAAAGGGCCACTAAGCATTATCGAAGGCCGCCATTATGTCCGAGGAAACCTCTATTACTTGCTGTTTGTCTGCTTTAGCATTACGTATAATTTCAGCGGCGTTGTGTAGGGCGGTTGTTGACGACTCTTCAACAAGTTGTTGAAGAGTATTGTTTCTTGTTGTTCATATTGTTTGTTTCAAGATGGTGTGTGAGTCTTTTAGTTATTAGTTTCTCGAGTAGTTTCCCAAAAACGTTAATGAGCCCGATTGGTCGATAGGCAGACACATCTTCGTAGTTATCTGTAATGTAGGTGTGTTATTGAAACGGTGGTTGGTACTGGACTAATTTATTATGCGTCAGCGGTCGGTACATCATATTGAGATACCCTCATATATATACTATATTATCTCCCCCTTAAAAAAAAATTACAAAATACATAAAAGATAACATTTGGGACATCCAGATTATATACGTTGCGGTTAAATTATTAAAACATTTTACTACAAAGGTACTCATAAGAAATAATTACAAAAAGTTTAAAAGACACATGAATATATATGATATAAAATTAGCTAACAAAAACAATAAAAAACAAAACCGACTTCCAAACAAAATACACTAAAAACAAAACAAAATTCACTAAAAACAAAATATTCTCAAAAAAAAACAGTACACTAAAAAGTAACGAAATA
>DVQG01001786.1:0-10047 GCA_018231605.1 Papilio ambrax
TAGAATAGACACTAGACTAGACCTTATAAACTCATTTATATAGTATATTCATTACATTTTAACATTAAAATTAGTGCAATTGTTCACATATTAGTTATTTTCGATTATTAGGATAAATTTGTCTTCTGGGCAGAATACGAATCAATTAATGTACCATAAACATAAAAAAAACTTATATCATTCTTACATTCTATTTCCAGAAAACATTACGCCATAAATGGCGATTGGATTAATTTCTCGATTTAACAGGATAAATTTTTTTAGATTCTGAGTGATGGGCGTACCGCAGCACCTTTGATACGACTGGGGTATTTACATGCCCTAAGAGGTGGTACAACTTACTTTACACATTTCCATCATCTTTCTCAAGATAAAGATTATCCACAGGTAAATTAACTTCGCTCAATTATTGGAAAAATCATATACTTTGTACTAGTAATCTTTAATGATAAACAGACAAAACTCTGTAGATATGAGTACTTCTATTTAGTCTTATTAAAATTCGTAGCGACCGGGTTCCGTGCACGGAGAAGAATTACCATATTACTTGGGAGTGCCATTCTCTCAGAATCATCATCAGAACTTTTCGCAGCAAGAACAGCGCGTCTCGAAGATTTGCATGCATTACATATCCAATTTCGTAAGATACGGGTAAGAAACTAAATACGTATTTACATAATTAAACAGCTTAATTCAGTCATTTCCTTCTAATTCATGTCCTTAATTCAGATACGTGTAACAAATTATAGCATCTTTTATATTTTTGTAATTTCATTTTGATTTTTTTAGAGAGAGTTGCTATATTTGTATCGTTAGTGAAGGCAGCCGGACATTCATGCTGATTGTTTGTAAACATGCATTCCATCTTTGCTTTGGAGCAGCAACAAATCCTCTCTTGTTACTTATATGGGACGGTTGTTGTTTGCGTCGTATCCACTTCAATCTTTGACTTTGCATTGAAATTTGTAATAGGATTTTAAGACTTAAGATGGAAATTAATAAATTTATTCTGCTTCGCCAGTAACCCCAACGACCCATCGGCTACTCCTCCACCTAGTACATTATTAGGGGAGACACAGCGCCTCGGGCCCGATCAAATGCTATATTGGGACACGTATGACACAATCAATCAGCTATATATGGAAATTAGTAAGTAGTTAATGCCTATTAAAACAAAATGCAAATTTAAAATCTACGCAGTAATAAAGTTCATAAAAACAGAAAAATACTTCACCTAGGTAATAAACCAGAGATGCGGAACCACTATCGAGGTCACAAGATGTCGCTATGGCTGTCACTCATCCCGCAACTTCATCGGCCTGGCAACGACTTGCCCGATGCCGCTATGCGCCACCATCACTTCCAAGACGACAATGCTAATTACTACGAAGGTAAGGGACTAAATTCAATAACTGTTTTTGGATAAATATTTAAGTACAGCATACAACTCGTCTGTTCATTTATTTTAGGTGCTGTAAGACCACAATCAATATCGAGGGCGCACATTCCACATGTTGTGAATGTTGACAACCCGGGGCGCGGAGATGGACGTAGTACGCCTTCTTCTCGATCAGCTCAGCCGAAACCTTCCCCCGCCCCGCCGGTCATATCTACTGAGTGCCCGCCGAACGCAACGGTCGCACCAGTACACCCGGACGATGCGTTGCTCCGCCGATTGGCGTCTTCTCATTATCAGTCCTACACGGCCGCGCTCACTGTAACCATCGCAGTCGGATGTTTTCTTCTGTTGCTAAACGTGCTGATATTTGCCGGCATATATCACCAACGAGGATCACGACCGAGACGGTCGAAAGATGACCTGGGCGAGGCGGGCAGTTCGTCTTCCTCGGACAATTATGATGCTAAATTAGATTATGAAATTCGTGCTTACGACGGAAAAGGGTTCGGTTTCGATTGTAAGTCGGCTCACGTGTCACGGAGTTCAAGTTCGAAATATGATTTACGGACGTTATCGGATTGTGGAGAACCCACGTTTGGGGAGTACAGTTGTTACGACGAGAAACATCGAGCCGCTTGTAATTCTTTACCGGATGTCAGTGTAGGTAGTGCGATAGAAGCGGGAAGTGTTGTGTGCATCGATACACAAAAGCCGGATATACAAAAAGTGGAAGGGCGTATGCAGCCGGATCCAATAGGCAGAACGAGTACATTTGAACCACGAGTTGTAGATAGTTCAACACAAGTAAAATTCGGGCCTGTGCCAGATTCCGAGGTTCCATCAGATTCTAATGGAGACTCTGAAAACGGAGCGGCCGGAGGTTCGGGAATCTTGAGGGCTCCGCCAACAAACACGGCCCCAATGCCTCCTGGAATTATGAAGAAAAGAGTACAGATACAAGAAATATCCGTATGAGAGTTTCTAACTATCCCTGAGGTGGTTATTAACAAAAGGACAAAGTTGTGATTTATCAGCCTAATTAAAACTGTATATACCAAGATTAATGTTACGATGTGTAAAGTTATGTGTAAATATTGTAAACAAATTATTTATAGTGCGAATGAGGGATGACGTATTCAATGATGCCAGTGAACGAGTTGTAAATATATGTACATGTAAGTTGTGGAGATTTAAAATATTTCAATCGTATATGAGGTAGAATTGAAGATAATGATATATGACAAGTTAAACACAGATTTTCGTTGTTCCAAAGTTATTCTGCCATGTTACTTGTGTGAACGTTAGTTACATATATCTACATAAGTTAATCACACATATTTTCTATTTGTTACTCGATTCCTATCTTCGATAAATTGAGAATATTGTATAATAGGTATTTATGAACATTCATCTCAGTATTATGAATGTGCTTATTACAATAAGTGAGTAACCAAAGACTTATTGAAACATAGGAAATGTGTATATAATTTTATCAAAAAGAAGTGTTTCAAGTGAACAGTGTAAATTGCATTTAATATGTTGTGATTTTGTAAAGTTAATTTAAGTGAGATGTGTTAAGTTGGCGTAGTTTTTGATAAGTAAACTCATATTAAAACAAGCAGCAAATTGAAATTTGGACGAGTACACATAATATGGACTAGATTATTTTATTATTTTAATGAAACCACAAGTTGCATTAATTTTTAATATTATATGGTATACAGGGTAATAGACCACAAAAGAAACAGTTTAAGGAATTGTTCAACTATGTCGACTGCATCCGAACTCATCTCGTAACACGATTTCACTATCATTTGTTTTGTTACCAAATAAAGTGTAACGTTATAGTAAATACTGTTATGTTTTGTTATCTAAACCCCCACATACCATGTATAACTTTTGCCTACCCATCCGTATATGTTATAAATATGTTTGAAATATAAATATCTAATATTATGTATCACTATATTAAACTGCTTGCCGCGTACTCGTCCAAAATTAACAGGAATTGATAATTTATTATCACATTATGTTGATTTCATTTTAATATAAGTTATGACAAAATTGTGACAAAATGTGACTCATTATAAAAGAATAAATATGTAACTATTTGAAATTATATAGTTAATGTGGAATTGATATAATATAATAGGGAATTCAAATCGTATCATATTGTGTAATGTTAAATTAAATCTTTATTTATCAAATGTTTAATTTATTCATAATAATTAATTAATTGCAAAAGTTATAAATATACAACAATTTTTAAGTCTTGGATGGAATTGAAAATTTTATGGTTTACCAAAGATTTCGTAGCGTAGCTTTATATTTACTTCAAAAAATGTAGTCCAGTAAATTATCACAACCTCTAATTATTTTGTGTAATGTTATTAGATAAATAGCATCAATGTTAGGTCTATTGATATTTTATCAAGTACCGCATTTGTGATACCTAAACTCATTATAGAAACTTATGCCCCCAATGAATTAAACGGTGTAGGGACTAATTGTAAAAATATCAGTCTTTGTATAATTCCTTAAGTGTTATTACAACTTTATTTCAAAGTTGTTTTTAAAAAGCAAGTCAACAATAGTACCTACACTCAACATCAAACTAGATGTATGAATTAAATGAAAAAGTTTATTTTGTTTAAATTAACGAGGTGATTAGCATAAAAAACAGAATCAACATTTTGTTACAATTTGGTGTATTTGAAAAGTACATAAAATATGGTGTCAAATAAATTTTTGTGAAATTTAGTTTTGTGTTTCATTGTTCTTGTAACTGAAAAGGTGACAAAAAAACAAAATTAGTACATTAAATAAATAGGAAATCTGTTTCTAAATTCTGTACCAAACTACAGTGTCAAAAAATTATTCTGCAGTAAACTAACGTGAAAATTTGCGAGAAGGTATTCGTTGCGTCATCGGCTACACTTTTATTAGATTTGTCAGGCGCAAACTACAGTGACAAATCTCATACATGTTTTGTCGACAATGGGACGAATACTTATCGAATATTTTAGTACCATGTCCCAGATACAAATTGTTAACGAATTCAGAACGATAAAACAATTTTCCGTTAAACACGGAAAAAATGTTTTTCCAGCAGAGCGGGTCTCATTTAACAAACAAGTTTCCTTTTTGTCAACGAAAACATTTACACATTCCACTTAGTGCAAAATAATTGCATTTCCACTGGAACATGTGAGAGAGTTCGAGGCTTGTAACGAACGAGCCGGCCGAATGAAGCGAACCGCGAAACCTTCAAATTGAATTTTTAGCATCCAATTTGTTTGCGCGGTGCCGCCTGTGCCGGGTTACATCAACGCAGGCGTAGCCCACACCGATTGTTCCCACACTCGTAAAGCGATTTTTGCCAGCCCATATGTCGAGGTCAGGCGGGATTTTTATGAATTATTTATACTTCTGCATGTGCCGTTTCGCGATACACCTATTTTTGTCGCGATGATTAAAATTTTATTTTGTTGACGCAACTTTTAATTTAGTTCCATGAATGTTTATTTAAAAGATAGCTTTACTTTCCTTTTTAAGTTAATAAACAAAGGTGTACATTACGATTAGGTACGACTATATTATGTTTAAAGCAAATATAGCAAAATCTAAGAGTCGTTACGCTGTTAGCGTTATAGTGTAAGATTTGTTGTCTAATTTCCTTGACAATTCATTTGCTGAATTTAAATTTCAATAAAGTGGCAACAGATGTGTTAGGTTACCGCGGGAGCAGCACTAGGGCACTTGGAGTGGCCGGCGCTCGTCTTAATTGTCAATGAACATTAGTCCCCGGCGGCGCGGGCCTTGCTCCCACCGAATAATTAACGAACTTCCGCGATTTTCGAGTTTGTAAATTGCCTCATGGTCTCGTCGACCCGCGTTCTGGTTTGTCGGAATAAATTATGTCCGCTATAAATTAATCTCAGTGTTTTAAAAACTCCGTTTTATCTGCAAACTGCAGGATGGTGTTAAATGTTTTAGTTACTTTCCGTGAAAAACTTTAGTGTAATATAGTACGGAAATAATAACGGCCTTATTATAGGTAGATAGTAGGAAGATAATTTAAGCATTTAAAAAAAACTTGATAAGTGCATCAAGCCCAAGTTCAAAGAAAGTAAGGTATTTAATGACAGCAGACAAGCTGAGGCCGTAAAGTATCAATTTTAATTGAAAATGAACGTGGCGGAAGCAATTTGCTTGTGGATTTTATACCGCAAACAAAGACTTTTTGCAGTGAAGGTTTCCTTTCTTTTGTGAGAATAACAAAAAGTTAAAAATGCCTCGTCCCAAGATCTATTTTTATCAAAATTTTCTTCAGTATTCATACTAACTGTCTAAGAACTTTTTTAAATACAGTCAATTGGAAAGTTTACGATTTTTCGTTATTGTTGTTACTTGCATTTGTATCCGCTGCTTTGTATTGTATTGCTTATATTGAGGTCGAAATGAGTATGTGCTTTGTGCACTGTGCCTCGCGGCACTGCGTACAGCGAAAGCGTGTTCACAGTGCCACGATATTGTACGATAATGTCGACGGTAAACACTGTTTAGTTTGAAAACTGAACCCTAGTCTAGCAACAAACATAGCGCGCTTGTGGTTTGGAAAATTCTTTTATATTGTATTAACCGACAATACATGTTGCAAATTTTAGGAAAATTTAAAATAGGCAGGGGTTGCCTAGATTTTACTACGATTGCATGTTGGGACGAGCTTTTGCTTGTTATAAACATTAATTTTGATTACAAATTAAATCCTTTATTATTAGACAAATATATATAATACAAAACCGTATATTTCGATCAAAATCTTAGCTTAGCGTGCAGGTCACAGGAATATAGTATTTTGTTTGATTCAGAAATACAAACATGTAATCTCAACGTTAATCGTATAAAGAAATTTATTGCAAATATTATAATATGAAATTCCTACGTTCTCTAAAATTAAAAACTTTTATTCTCGGAATATCGAATGTTCGGTATTTTCCTGAAAGGATTGAAAATGTAAGCTCACAAAATGACAGAGTATTTTTTTGCTACAGCTGTACTTTTTATTCGCCGTGGACATACGCGTTCGCGGCGTGGCTTTTACCTGTTATTATGTTTTTACCCAAAATTGAACTTCACGTGTTTTGCTTGCTATTTTAAAATAAACATGGTAAATCAAAACATACTAAATTTAGTTAATGGACTTCCATTTATCAACTTTTTTCCTATTATATTGATAATAATCATGTGTGTATTTTTCTAACAGTTATAGAGATGAATAAAAAAGAGATTTTTCCTATTATTTTGTTAACTCGGCCGTTTTACTGTCTACATTGAGTTTATTGATACATTAATTATACAAAAAATAGGTGCGTTATTTAAATTTGGTAAAACTCATGAGCATAGGATGCAGTATTAAAAATGTTACGGAAAAAAATAATGTTAAAATACTTTCATTTCGAAATATCGATATGTCAAGTTTCATATAACGATACGATTCCGCATCAGCAGGAATTATCAATTATTACACGAGATATCGTATCGTATACATCGATTTTATGTCAATTACCATCGTGAATGGATTGCGTAGCTATTGTTGGGAAATTGTCATCTTGATAAATGTGGATTATGTTATGATATACTTTTTCTGTTATATTTTCTACATCAAAACTCAAGCTTGTAAAAAGCATTACTTTTGAAGATTTAATCTTAACATTCAGGGTCAGAAAGTATTTTCATATCATAAGACTCATATAAATGAAAGCCATGTAGTCTATGCAGTTACATTTACCCTTTTGTGATTTGAAAATGCAAAAATAAAATCGTGAAAAATTGATGCCAAATTGTTCCCTTTAAAATCGTTGAGACATCATGCTACTTAGGGAGTACTAGAGACCGTAACTCTCGTAAATGAAGGGCCAGCCGTCAAAACGAGCGACCGTGTCGGGGGACGTAATGGGAGTGACAAGGGTTTCTCAAAATGATAGAAGGAATTTCAAAGGTTTCCGTGAATACTCGCATTTTACGACTCTCCTAAAGATATCAGTTTCATCGATTTACTATTTCTGAAATTGTCTTTTGACTACGTTTCTATGTTGATCTGTGAATATTTTTCAAATTCAGAGCAAAAACTGTTTTATGTTCTAACTAAAAAGTGTCTCACGCATTTTATTCTCTAATCAATGTAAGTACCTTAAAGTTGTTAAAAAACAACACACGACATTGAAATTACGTAGCGCTTAACACTGTCTACGGTGCAGTTGTAGAGGTCTGCCTACGTAGGTAGCTACGATAATATCGTAGAACGACAATATAAAAATAGAAATGGATTCAATATTCATTTTTGTTAGTTGAGGATTATGAAATATTGTCTTTTTTATTATCTATTGCTTGTAAATTTGAGTAATGAAAATGTTTTTTTTTTTTAAAAAAATATCGAGTAATGTCCAAGCTTCTTTTCAGAAACTATTTAGTTAATTAATGTCTAAAATTGTTTTTTCAATCTTTACAACATAATCTTTATTTTTTACTATGTTGAATGACACGATAAAAAATAAACATGGTACACGAGGGATAAGCTTGTATAAGGAAATTGATAATGACAAGTGTATTTAAATCTAAGTAAAACTGAAGACCGATAATCATGAATGTCCGAAAATTGAAATATGACTATGCTATCTGCTAAATATTTATTTGAAAACACTGTGTAACTTAGAACATCTACTATATGTTCCAAGACATACTTCTTTAACGTAGAGATCTACAGAAATTGTAGATGCTCACAATAAAAATAATAATAGGCTTAGTGCTCACTTCGCATTTTTGTTTGTTTAATATACACTAAATAAAACCCCCCTATCATCCCTACCCAGTCAAACTTACGTCGTTTGTTAAACAAAAATGTCCCGCTGAAATTTTTTAAATAACACAGGAAATACAAATTTTCCCTTATTAAACCTCATTGAAAAATTAGATTTTCAACTCAATAAATTTTGACTCTATTACAATAGGCATTGTCTGTTGTTAAATGGATGAAGCAGGAGTTTAGCGTAACGGACTTGATCAATGCTTCTTCTAAACGAAGACAAATAGCGTAAAAGATTATCAACGTTTTCTTTATAAAATTTCTGATCATGATAAAAATATTATCCACAAAAGCAAATTACAGTTAAGTACATTTAAAATATAGTAAAAGAAACCATGAAAAAGTTTAGACAAAAATATAGGAATTTAATCGTACTTCTATTGTGATTTAATACCATTTTCTGTACGAAGAAAAAAGTCCTAGTCAACATAATATTAAGGGAGTGCAGAGAGAATTAAAATACGACCGCATATTTTTACTGAAATTAATCAGTCAGGATATAAGGATTTAATATAATAGTATTTACAATATAGTATTAAACATATTAATAGTACGCTTGTAAAATAGATTCTTTGTTACCTCGACCAGAGTATCCAGTCTAAAGACATAAATACAAGAAATCCAAACGTAACTAGATACCGTTTGTTCAATTGTAACAAATGAAACCGCTGCACTGTCTACGTTACAAATTAAATCGACTTGGGCGTCTAGATTTACAGATATATGCGCTCCACCTGTGCAATATCTCTCGCAGTTGGTAGCCAGAATGCCCAATAATTTTCTAAGGTGTAATAAACATTCCGTTACTATTCCTCACCAAATGTTACAAGTGATATATCCAGTAAACTATACTTTTATTTTACAAAAAGCTTTAGTTTAAATGTAATTCAATTCTGGTGAAAAATAGAATTTCATTTTTGAAAAGAAAGGTTGTCAAATAATTAGGACCCAGAAAAGGGGTCAGAAGCGCTTCAATTATTTCACCCACAAATTGATGACCGATATTATGTCGTTTTTATTTTTTTGTGTTCTCTTTATCACTCTTTTAGCTTGTAATAAAGTGTAAAGGGATACTTTTATTTTTCTTTTTATACGTACAAAAGAAATAGATTCGAGCGATCAAAGTATCTGATACAATCTTCTTTACTTTATAGCGTCATAAGAATGACCCATTGCGGATATAACGATGACACGTCCCGAGGTGCTAAAACGTTTTTATGGTTTTCATACATGAATACTGCTTCTTTCGCAATGTTGCTTTATTTTTCTTGTTTATTAAGTGACGAAAGTAAAGCGATTGCATCACTTGAAAATTACGAGTACATACACACCAGACGGTCTAAGAGTATTCTTACTTAATTTAGTATACATGATAATATAACTAATATAGTGTAATTAGTAGGTAAAAAATGCCATAGGTACTCTACAAAAAATAACAAAGTTTAGAATTTTCATATGATAAACAAAGCATTTATTTTCCAACTATGCCCTCTTTTTAAAGAGCACTTCCGGTTGTCATTTCCGAATGTTTAAATAAATCCGCCTTCTTTTAAACGTCTTCTTAAAACCGTCGCAAAATTGGTTACGCTTAAAACTTTTGTAAGATATTAATTTTGGAAAGTTTTGATAACAAAGCTTATAACTGTCAGTTGAAAGACTTAAGGTAATAGGCATCGGAAACATGATGTTTGTTCTTGATTGTCAAATTTTATGCTTTTCAAAGTTTACTTTTTTTTTGTGACTGATTTGTCACTGTTTGCCTTGAAGAGGCATTTACAGATTC
>DVQG01001787.1:0-10046 GCA_018231605.1 Papilio ambrax
TTCAATACATACAAAAATACAAATCTTTCCTCTTTATAATATTAGTATAGACTAATGTACGTTTTTTCTTTTTCTTTTAATCTCTTGGTGATGTAACTAAAGTCAATACACTATCTGATAGGTTAGTAGCTGAATAAAATAATAATAAATTTATATTTAGCAACATAACGGAATGTTTGAAATACTTTTTAATTCGTAGCGTCTGTTAAATGTTACTCTATGATTCAATCTGCTTTGATAATTCTTTTCATTGTCATTTCTTTTGTTTTTCTCGAGAGAAGTTTATTGTATGCCTTTTTAATTATTCCATCTTCCATTTGGAATTAAGATGGGGATCAAAGTGCGTCTAGTCTAGGGTTTGTTCCCTGTAATGACTTGTCTAGAATATATGATGGCAGAGTAGTAGACGTTGCAGTACTGCTATTGTTTTCACAGTAAGTGAAAATGATTCCCAGTAATACTGCTCTGCAATACTGTCTTTTCTCCTCGTGTGTAACTAGTAATAGCGCTAGTCTGACGACAGCTTTATGCCTTCTGGCGGATTGCATTCTTCGAGCGAAATTGCCCCGTTAGATGTAGCTAAGTTTATGTTTTGTGTACCCTACCCTTTTAAAATTGTGAATGAATATTAAGTTGCTTTTTATTGTGTCTGTACGTTTATCTGGTTCTTCGTGTTTTTCAGTTTCTGCTATATCAGCTTATATCTGTTTGGATTTAAATAAAATGTCTGCTGTTATTTTTTGTTTTTAGTGTTTGGAGTTCTTTTCCGAATTGAATCCGTCGTGTCAGGAAAGATCAGTTCTTTGTCTAGAAAATCATTGCTTTACTATAACTGCGTTTCATAAGTTTTACATTTTAATGCAAACATATCTATTTAGTTAAAAGATAATGATATTTATATATTAAATGTAGTATATTTGTACATTCTAGATAACATTGAATCTAAAAATATCACTCACATTTGAAAAGAATCAACTGTCATTCTTAGATTTAATATAGAGATTTCTCGTCTATCTAAAGAAAACTGTCACCGAAACCCTTTTCAAAATACATGATAGTTCTCGGAAATAGCCTTCAACGGTCTTCCGCTGTTATCTGAATTGTATAAAAGACCTTGGATGTTGAGGTAAGCGGACAATGGCAACCAACACCCACTCGATGCCTCGTTCGCATCGTGCCACTAACTGGTTTTCAAGTGCACTTGCTTTGAATGACGCTTGTGGATTGGATTATAGTGGCGTTTTGTTTCGTAGATTTGTTAATTCTTTTAGTTTTAAGTTACTTTATTTAAACGATTATTTATGCAAGGAAATGTTTCCTCTTTTTACACTATTTGGCTACAAACTTTTTGTGGCAGTCTAGTGTAGTCAAGTAGGGTGGCCATTTAGAGGTTATCAATCAGCAAATCCGACTGATAGCTGATTAGTTTTGTTAGTCAATACTTTAGTCTTCAATATCCCAGTAACGGTATAGAAACTGGATACTCAAGGAAGCATACAACCGCGATGTGTAGACTTTCCTAGTATTGTGGCGGAATGAAATGCGAGATACGTGTGTTTGTGTCAATATTGAGTCGGACGTGTGTAGACGGCTTTATGTCGCTACCGACGTACGGCTTTGTTATGGAAAACATCAGTGAGATGGAGTTTTTTAATAGTTGTTTGATGTTTTATGTGTACTTTAGGGTTGTGTATAACAGAATGAAGTATAAATTAATCTGTACTGTGAAATAGACGAAGTTTGTGTAATGCATTTACGTATTTATTCATGACCTGGTGAATATACGTGATTATTGTTCGATTTGCAAGATTGTAGTTAGTTGAAATATTAAAGTAAATGTAAATCTGAAACTAAATATTAATGTCGTGCGTGGTTGCAGTTTTAATATGGTTATTTTTATACAACAATAATATTACACTCTTTAGCATATGGATATTGGGTTGTTAAGAAAAAAAATCTATTTCTTTAAAATTTTAGCATACTACACAACTTACGCTTTTGATGGTTTAAAGGGGTAAGCAGAGTTTATGGATATTTAATTGACGTTGTCCATATCATAGTCTGGAAGACGCAAATAACGATTTTTTCCAAGAAGGATTTAATACCAGTGGTCTTAAATCATAGCGTTTCTATTACCGCTTGTGTTTGCGTTTGTTTTCACAACAGTTCCGTTTTCATGGTATATGTGTGTTTGTATGGGCTATGGTCAATAGTTCCGATGTATCGGTTTGTTTGTTTAAGGGAATGTTGTTTGCAATCGATTATGAACTTTCCTACTTCCTGTTTGAGTTTAGATTAGTTTGTTTTCTTGGTGTATTTAAAGTAGTTTTGTTTATATCATTTGCATGTTTAAGTCTGCGAGATTCTATTTGTGCGCGGTTAGAAGAGTTTTGTATGCACTTTTAGAATATTTTTCTCGCTTACTGTTTGAGTTTAGTGTAAAGTTTTGCCTTTCTAGATAGCGTTATTTAATGGTAGATTTATTTATTTACCAGCTTTTGCCTGTGACTTCGTCCACACGTACTTTAAAAAAATGTAGTAACCAGTCTATGTGTCCTTCCAGACTATGTACTACTAAATTTCCGTAAGAACCGTACAAAAACATGTTATTATCTTTGTTTTTTCGTTCAGTGTACACACGCGTTTAGTAAATTATAAACAAAGTAGGTATTACCGCATTTACGGGACGTAATTTAGCGTACAACAGTAGTTGCGTGTTAATGTTTTCTTAATGCATTATTGTTTACAATGTTCCGTACGTTAAATTGTCGTTAACGTTTTGATTATCTGTGCTAAATGATGATATTGTCTATGGCACCTATTGTTTTTTACAATGTAAGATGATTGATATATGTTATAATTTGTCAATCTCGAGTTTCACACGAGGGTATAACAGGGAGCCAGTACAGTAATGTTATTTGAACGTCTCAAGCTGCCCTTTGCCCTACTTAGGTCATATTTGAAAGCATTTTTGCATATATCCTCTATAACTTGCAATACCTTATTGTTTGAGTGCAAACTTACATACATAATAATACTTTGCGTAATGCTATATATTTCAAGTGTACAGGTTAGGTATCTAACCGATAGATAGGTACAGTTTACGTAAAGTTGTCGTTGGTATAATGCCCTCGACGCACTTTCACTGAATTTCACTCCGATAGTAATGATGACTCAACGACAGACTGTATGTTTTCTATGCCATTGATTTCTTTGTACCACTTTGCATTGTTTGAATTTTTGGAACGGCTTTGTTTTTGTGTCCACTCTTTTTGTAACTAATCTATGGTTTTGTGATTGAAACGATAATAGGGTTTTTATCTATATCTATACTAATATTATAAAGATGAAAGATTTATGTTTTTGTATGTATTGAAATGAGTCCAAAACTACTGGGTCGATTTTAAATTTTTTTTTAAAGTTTACGTTATTATCAGTGAGTAACATAGGCAATATTTTTTTATTTCTTTAATTTCACTGGAACGAAATCGCGTGCAACAAGCTATTAATATTGTTAAAAGAAAAATGTCAAAGAAAATTAAGAATAAAGTTTATTAATGTTGTTTAAATATAGATATCGTGTTATGTACATATAGTTATGTATGAATGTGGATTTAGCGAGTCGGGATGGCAGGAGATAGTCAAATGAAATTCTGTTTTCCCTGCCTACCCATTACGTTACGGACATGAATTGTTGTAAGCCATGAATGAATTACAAAATTTGTTGTGAAACTAAATACCTGGGTACCGTTACGGTTCATTTGGTAACGTTCACTTTTGTAGGAAGTGAGTGCACACAATCGTACCCGTTTCTATCACATCTGGTTTTTACTTGTTGAGTTTGTTACGACTTTGTTTATGACAGAATAATTATTTTTCAAATAGAAATTAATATAAAAAGTTATTTAACCTGGATTAATTAACTTTCGATACTTTTCAAAAACACTTTAATTGCATTTTCTGCTGTACTTAAAGTCGTTTAATGGTTACTTAAGTTACTAAATGTGATTGAAATAAATTCGCACGATTTAATGGTTTTACTTTCTTCTCGAAGACAAGCTCGGTCTTTTCTTTTCTAGTATAAAATGATTGATAACTGAAATAAGAATATAAAATGCATTTTTAAATAAAAGTTTGTAACACATAATAAATTAGTGCGAAGTGAGAATTTTTCGGTCGCGTTTTAAAGTTAATACGAAAGATAAATCGAAGCCATTAACGAATGACGCAAGACGTTCTGGTTTCACAACTGGTACGCCGGTACTGGCTTGCTCAAGTTTGGTACGGTTTGTTACAAATTGGTACGACATTGTTTACGAATTATACGGTGGCGTTAACAATGGAAAATAAATTGATTTAAAGTAGGATAGCGGATTTGTTGTCTCGCTCTCTGAATGTTTGATTTAGTAAGCGGTCCCTAAGTGTACTATTCTTGTAATTATTCGATGCTAAGGTGGTGTCTTAGTAACTTACTGGGTTTTATGTTTGAAATTTTAGCTGATACGTCATATTTAAGGTCCTAGCTAGATAAATCAGAGGTTTTATTGTATTATAATAAATATATAGTTTTTGTGCCATCTATACTAATTTTATAAAGAGGAAATTTGTAATTTTGTACTCGTATGTATTGTAATAATTCAAAGACTATTGGGCCGTTTTAAAAAAATCTTTCACCATTAAAAAGCTACGTTATCAGTTAATAACATAAGCTATATTTTTTTTTAATTCAAGCGGCGAAGTCGCGATTTTCAGCTAGTTTAGAAATATGTATCTTCATTGTTTTGAACTGTTATTAAAATTGGTCATATTTTTTACTCGTATCGTATAGTCTGTAACTCCATATGTATCGATTCTCTGAATCGTGTTTTGTTTTGACAGTACGTTAATACTGTGAATTCTATATATTCTTATCTATATTTTTTAAGAGGGAATGACAGAGAAGGCAATATGTTGTCTTACTTGTGTTTCGTCAGTGGAAACTTACGGTAAATTTACCCGTGACGGTTGCAAGGTTCGTAGAATTTGGCGATCGCATGCTTTTTGTTTGTGTCATGGTGTTAAGGGCATTAGGAAGTGTTACAGTCGATGCTTTGAATTTAAATTTACTTTTTATAGTATTTGAAGGCAATCGAAGGTAGGGTTTTTTTTTGTAATTGATAAACCGTCTCTAACTGCTGAACCGGAGTCGAGGAAACCCAAAAGAATGAATGGATAATGAACGCAAAGGAAATGAATACCACTTCATATAATCTATACGACTTGTTTATGCAACGTTTCTGACCCTTGCTTTATAACAAAGCTCACAAGTGCCATCGCGGTTTGTACTTCAATTATACCAATTGCCTGAGTGACTTCATCGAAACATTGACCTTTTCACGGATTAGGTTAGGCCTCGCCCGCGCCGACAATACAGAGCACGGACGCATCCGTTATCATCCTATCATTTAGCAATCCTTCGCCGCAATCGCTCACTTTAGTCGTTCGCCAGAACCCGACGCGTGCGGACGTTCGCGTGTGTGCGCTCTCTCGTATTATTAATAATCACGCAATAAACAACAGGCACCCGCACGAATGCTTAATGTACGGTTAAGTACAAACGTGCCATTTCGTGTCGACCCAAGTTTCCGCGACCGGTCCGACTTGAATTCAATCGTAACGATGATTTACAATTTCGCAGTACGTAAATGACGCTTTGTGAGACGGTGTTGTGTACGCGCCGGGTGTATTGTTGAACGTTTAAGGATTGCAGTGTACTGAAATGGCTGTAGAGTGAGGACGGGGTCGAAGTTCGAAGCCGGTGCAGTGTAAAAGTGCCGGAATGTACGAGGTATCCTGCGTGGCGGGGAACAAAGTAGACGCTGCTTACGCGGTTAAGAGCTTATCCAACGTAATACCGCCGGGGATGGGGCACGCGGTGTCCGTGCAGCGCCACCATGCGCACTCCCAGTCTTACAAGCACAAGCCGGAGCTGCCCCCACCGGTGAGCAAGCCAGATGCTCTCAAATCTCACGTTATGAGATTGTTGAAACGATCGAAAAGTCATACTCCGGCTACCAGGGCGGCAGAAATCCAAAGCGATCCTCGCAATTTCGACCGAAGGACCGTCTTCTCGCGTCCGGTTGCGGACGAGCAACGAAGACGGCGCAACTCGGCTGAGAGGCGACGTAGCGCGGATAAGCGTGTGATGGTGACCATAGTGGACGGGCTGCCGGTGGTGGTGACCGGCCAGGGTCAGATGCCGCCACCTCAGCACCCGCCTCCGGTGACACATCACAGGCACTCGCACAGGGATAAGGTAACTTACTACCATATACTTATTATCTCCTAATCGGTCAATTGGCGATGACAGGTTAATTAACTTTTTTAACTAAAAATTTACTTAGCGTATGTAAATTATAGGACTAATTTATATTTTTTTCTAAATAAAACACGCCTGGATCTTACAAGGCAGCCATTAAATAGTATTAATTAGGTAGCTTCCCAACTAAAACCTTTTACGGTAATTAAGGTTTGAAGCGAGTGGAAAGAACGCGATAATTGCTTTACCAGTACTTGCCAATGATTAACGTCTAGCGTTTTTAGTTTTGTTTATACATCGTGTGTAGCTCAGTGTGTGCAAGATTCAATGTACAAGTTATGATAATTGCTTTGGAAGGAGATAGACGAAAGCACCAAATAGAAAGTGGTGCAAACAAGTCGCGGGTCAAAACTAGTGTTTTTTTAAGTTCCTAGGTAAGATTCACTCCAAGTACGAAATAAGTAACGAATAATTAAAATTAAATAATCATTACAATGAAGGGTAGGCAACGCAACTGCAATTGCGGATGTTTATGGGCAGCGGTCGCTTTCCATTTCGGTGGATTCAGGTGACCGCTTGCTCGTTTGCTACTTTATGTTATAAAAAAAAGAAATAAAACATACTGTATGTTAGATTTGTCTGTGTCAAGGTCAACTATTAGATACATATGTAAGTGCGACACAGCATAACAATGTACAATTATTTTGCATTACGGTGTATTGTGTCACAGATATATTTTAATTGCCTAACGTCACGTCTTACAACCTCGGTGATATAACGGGAGTATTCACTGCCGTACAATGTGTATTAAAACATATTGTTGTATCTCTTTTGTTCAATGAGAGTGAAAAGGAAGGAGTGAAAAGGATGAATGATGTTTTGTTACGATTGTAGACAGTGGATACACCCCCTTACGTTATCTTAATACACCTGAGAATGCTCAATAGCTCTGAATAGGTTGTCCAATATCTTAATGAAGATAGGATATTCTTGTAGAAAGAAAAGGGAGATAGCAGGTTTAAAATAAAGAATAGATTAAAAATCAGACGAGACTTGAAACAAACAAGGTAATTTTTAAAACTTTTGTTTACATTAACAAATTTAATTAGTTGACATTTATAAGAAAAGGATAACAAACTCCTGTGTCATTCTCGAAGTTTTAATTTACACTGTATGTTTCCAGTAGTCTCAAAATTTATAGGTAAAGATATGGTCACCCTAATCAAGTTCCCGGCACATTAAATTAACGGAGTAACAGGGTACCAGAGTGATAAATTGCTTTATGCTATTATTCACACTTTACGCCTAGACTATGTGCCGTGTTGCGCAAGCGAGGCTACGCCTTTTATATTTAATTATTACAGTAAAGGGTCAATTGTTTTATCAAATTTAAGTGACCAAAATATTTTAAATACGGATAAATGCGTCAAGTCGATTATTGCAAAAGTCAACACAAAATATCGCTAAAACACTGGTATTCAAAATTAAAAAGTTACATATTCAATTTACATCTTTTAGCAGATTATGTAAATGGATACAAGATATTAAACTGGTATAGATGTCATGTGCATCTAGGGTTGCCAACTTTGCGAAATTACGACCAGTGAGACTCGTCGATTTTGTGAAAATAAAACAAAACAACATCTATCTACCTTTGATCCTTAGCCAACGACAAAAAAACGAAACCAACCCAAAGAATTGAAGGAATTGTGATGCAACCTATACAACTGGAACAATTCTAATATGCTTTCAAAATCAGTCAGTGGGTCTAGTTATTTACAGGAACGACAATCCCGAAGGTGGTAGCCCTATTAGCATAGCGTTAAAACCTTACGTGGCTAAGATCGTTAGCCCAGTTACGAATCAATGATAATTTTGGCATAGATTCGTTTGTCGTGACTTTTTGATGGGGACGACATTATACAAAACTGTGTCAGTTGCTACGAAATGATTGTGTTGTTTTTTTTAAAGAAACTTGCATAATTGCTTAGCGAATTATCGTAAAAAAGTATTTCTAAGCTTTGTCGAGGTCTTGGAATTTATTGGTGCATTTCCATTACTAAAAACATGTAAAATAGTTTGGTAGTGGAAATAAAAAAATTACGTTGTTTGTCAATTAAAATCGATCAATTATAAGATAATTTAGTCAAAATCGGTTGGCATTACTCAAAGCTACATTCATAACTACATAGTACAAAGAAAAACATTACCCTATTCCCATCCCCTAGTCTGTCACGTAGAAACAAAAAGACAATCAAAGTCTTTTCAAAGTGTTGGCATGAAATGTAATAAATCTACAATATCCATGTGAACGGTGAGGCGAAGCAATAAACTTCGTTCGTTGTTGGTATCCATCATAAGTTTGGAAATACCCGCATTGCAACCGCATCCGAATATGCACAAGGTCGTCTGTCAAATGTTTTGTGCAAAACGATACTTGTGCAGTAATGCTGCTATAGTCTGACTAACTTCTCTGACCCGGTGAAAAAATTGCAATAGCTCATTAGCGCCTGAAAATGTTATTGTGACAAGATCCTTGTCAAACTGTAGTCTTAATTTTCTATTATGGTTTTTCGAACGATTACTTTGATTTTTTTTTCCAAAGATGACAAGTTTCATCACCAGATTTTTCGTCGAAAACGCATGGGTACAATTCGATTTACAAAATATGTGTTCAGTATCCTTTGATCTTCAATCAGTTTGAACACGCATCGGTCCAAACGATTGGCTAAGCAGAAAATATTCTATGTAAGTTACGCTTAACTTAGTGGAAATAAAAAGATAATCGCGAGTACACACTATCAAAACATTAACATGAAACATGTTGCGTTCTTAGTTTTATTTCGCACAGAAAAATAACCTTCATTTTAAAATAACGGAAACATCGATCTGTTTGGTGAGTGGTAATTGACAAAACTTTTTTAGTAAATGTTACGAATGAAATTTAGTTTTGAATGTAAGCCATATAATTTAATCTTATTAAAGGTTTTGAGCTGTGGATTGACCTAATTGTAACTAATACACAGAAGCCCTTAACCATAGGTATCTATTGTCGAATCATTTATACAAAATAATGCTCGAGAATGAGAGTGAAGAATCACACGTAGGGCGCACCATTCATCGCGGTGTCTGTGTCATCCTTTTTTTTTAAATACTCGTAGATGTAACAATGTGTAATACGATACTATTATCTTAAATAACAATACGTACTTATCTTGTATAATACTTCCTGTATAGAAACAAATTTGCAATGATTTATAAGATCTTTTGTTTTGGTTGTAAATGAATAAGGTATAGTGACTCATTTTATGTTCTCGTCATCCGTAGTAAATGATCTCGTCATGTAAAGATATTGTATGATTTTTGTGTTACCATTCAGTTAAATATGAATGTGGAGGTGTAAACCAGTAGAGGTAGACTTTGAAAGAAATTGATTGTATAAAATGTGACATGATCATAAAAGATAGTGACGATTTTTAAACTAATTAAAAATAAAAACTGTTTATCTCACATAATATCCGTCCGGTGACGGTATCGAGTAGTTTCGGAGCCTTTGAGGGTCTATATTCACTGGACTGAATTCGTATTCAACATTTGTTATGTTTGAATAAAAGGAAATCCATATTTAATCGTTGTGAAAACTTAAGTAACTAGGGTTAGTCATTATCTTCCCTACCATATCCTACTCCCGTAGAGTGCGAACCGGGTCTTCGTCCTCCAAATAACTATCATCCGTCATCTCAGTCAC
>DVQG01001788.1:0-10041 GCA_018231605.1 Papilio ambrax
CGATGTTATATGTTATTCATAAGAAATTAATATTAGATAACTGGAAAGCTATTTGAAAAATATCTCTTTAGAAAATACGTTGTTTTACTCTACCTTTGTAATATTGTAAACGCAATTCTGGGACTTTAGCCAATAGTCACAAAGTTCAAAACATTATTCGATACTATTGAGTTAGATTTAAGTGGACTTTAGTTTTAAGGAGGTGCTTACATTAAATGCAAAAACAATGTATTAATAAGGTGAAAGTAATGAGATGTTTATTATTATATTCTGATCTATTATTGCTCTATCCAGAGCTTTGACAATGCATGCATTTCATTAAATTAGGTGTGACGTGAGTACATTTATTTTTACGTGAATACTTTTAAAACCTCTTTAACAAACGTGACACATGTATTATGACGTCATAAAATTTCTGTATAAAACAAAACAAAATCAAATTATAATATAAACTGTAAAGCTTTAGCTATATTTAAGAGTGGACTTTTGCTTCTCCTTAAATATTGAATCGTACTATTTAATTTTCGTAAGGCTATTAATTTAATGCTCCTACAAAAATTATTTATGGTCTCGGATAAGCAATATCGATATGTATATCGATTACTTGTATTTGCTTACGGTCGTTAAGACGTTGGTTTTATCTAAAAAGATCAACAAAAACATTGCGTTCCCCAGCCGCAGTCGTAAAGGACCCGAGCACTGCCGGCCATGGCGACGCAACAAAAATACTTTATTTATATGCTAATGTAATTTATATGACGCTTAATATCTCGTGGCTGGTAACGCACGATTCCGCTCCATTCTTTTAAACGTGCATATATGTCTAAGGAAATTGTTTCTTATGTCAATGAAATTACAGTCTCATTTTCCAAGTGCGACGTATGTGTCGATGGTATTATGAATGCGCGGTAGGAGGCAGCTTCCAGCCCAGCTTCCTGGGGGCGGTGAGGGGGCAGGGGATGACGGCTCGGGGGGAATCAATAAAAATACGCGAGAAAATCTTTGATTATAAAACGGGAATTCGGTAGATTCGGCTCTTTCAATAACGCCTTCACTTAAAACATAAATAATTCGTTGAGACGTTTCCATGTTAGAGTTCAATATTCTCGCTTAAAATTAATGTAATAAAAACTGATGATATATGTTTAATATAGAGAATAATGTAAAGATAAAGAAATCACAATAGCCATGCAAATTATACTGTCTGATTTATAAGTTTGTAGATCGCTTTGATTTATTTATTTGCAGACCGGTCAATGAATTTAAATTATCAATATTGATAGTGATTATATACGTTTTAATAACGTATAATTTCAATTAATAGCAAATGTCAATATAGATACAATTATAGAATATTTCTAAAACATATCATACCACTTAATTCAATGAAATTCAAATAGCTACACCAAACCTAACGCAAAAATCGTGAGGTAAAAACTATAAAAGAATTATCTTTTGTTTGTACTCTATATTGTGGTGCAACGTTAGATTTCACTTTCAAAACGTTTGTTACAAGTAAACAAAACAATTATTAAAATGATGTTGAAAATATTCTTAAGAGGAAGAATAGGTAATGCGTCAAGCATAATGCATTGCAGATATTCAAACAAAAGGAGGCATAGCGGAGTGATGGACATTCAATCTGTGCATTGTACGAGCGGGTATTTGCATAAAAATTCACGGGATCAGAGTCCCGGACGCGTCCGCTTCTCATGCAGATCCCGGGATTGAAGATAAATACGCCGATATGAGGCACATCGCTAATGTATCGCGGGACTGAATAATAAGCTCCATTGAAAACAAAGTAACCTCTAACGCATATGTTAATAACGAATATGTCCATCAGGGAACATACAATGTAATCATTTTGTGAAACAGATAAGCTTATATTTTAATAAATTAATTGATTTAAATAAATGGTTCTTTAAAACAAATTAAGAAAAGAGAAATTCTACAAACGATGAAAAGACTTTTAGTATTCAAACGACTGAATCCGTTTTGTTACGCTAAATATTCTCATGTTGGTATCACATGTTTATAGTCATGGTTATCAACTCTATACAAAAATTAAAAGTAATTGATTCGTGACGTCACATTTTAAATTAGCAAAGCAAATATATCGGTCGATTCCAAATCGAGTGTTTGTGGAACATTAGTTGAATCAATATTTGACGTATGTTATAAATTGACTCACCTAAACCTGTCAAAGAAAAAACATAAAAAAGACCCTCACGAGTGTTAACTTGCCTGCAAAAAAAAGAAAAAAGCGTTGTTTATACTGTCGTGCCAGTATTTTAAAATTTTATCATCGAATTAGCTTAAAAATTATGTTATTGCTATTTGCCCAATGTCCGTCTCGTATTATTTATTGTTATCGCATCGATATGATGCTTAAGCTGCAAACATATTTGAATAAAAATATCGGATTTTCGCAACAATGGTTTTTCGAAGCGATCCTCATTTCTCCACTATAAAAAAGCTTTTAATATTTGCATCACGGCGAATTTAAGGACCTATAAATTTTTGTCATTAGGATAATAATAAGAGTTGGAGTGTTGTCGCGGGAACAGGATGTTACAACGTCTTTTGTTCGAGTGTTCGTAACTCGCATACCAATGATCTTGTACCTTATTATACACACCACCTACATTTTTTATCCCCCAATAGCTGTTTTATCGATATTCTCGATGTGACATCGATTTTATAATGTTAGATCGATATCTATGCAGATTATCTAAACAAATCTATGCAGATTAAATTAAAAGTTCGACAAACTTAATTCAAATCATTAGACTCAGAAAGGTAATAAATTAAATCACTTTAAATCAACGATTAATTCATGATGTTTGTGGTCTGAGGTTGTGTATGTTACTTTTATCAGGATTGACGATAGAGGATTTTTACTTTTAAGACATAAAATTTGAGGTTATGTTGACATAAAACAAAAAGACAGTGGTGTAATTTTGTGAAGAGTAGTCGCATTTCAATATTGATAATATAACACCATAACAACTATGGTAGATAAGGTTCTCGGTGTGATATCAAGGAGAAGGGTGTTTGACATTTTTTTGTTGATGCGTATAATGTAGGTTGCAATTGAGGTGCAGCAGCGTTACCGCCGGGAAGCGAGCTTCAATTCATCATAAGGTATTATCGTAAGAGCACAAGCAAAAAGCTGTCGAGTTGACTGAAACTGCGCAGCGTAAGGCGCCGTGGAGAATCGTAACGACGGAGGGAAAGTCTCACAGCACTGATTTACAACCGCGTTTGATCACCCATTTGATCACTTTATGATAGCGAAAAGCGTCAGGGAAGCGCATAAGGTATGCCGATGCAAATCGCTCGGATTAAGCGGACCTAACGGGCGGTCGAGCGGTGTATGCTGAGCGCTGCCCCTACATCTTCATAACGGAATAGAAATTTAACAACCGTGAGCGCTCTCGACAAAAAGACGAAACGATCCAACTAGAGGTAAACGACTTTTTAATCCCGATGCAACAACGTGCACAAATCACATCGACATGTAATGAATTGACCGGCGCGGTGTAAAGAACCCATTGACAATCTCATGTGAGTCATTTAGGCGTAAAAATAGCATTATAAATTTCAACAGTAGTTGGACTTGCGTGACGCGTTCATAATAGGAATAAGTCTATTTAAATAAAATGTTTGAATTAGCATGCAACTGAGCGCCCCTATCTTTCCATTGTTTTCGCTAAATGACATCAAAGTTGTTGCGGCGTCGTGTATTAAGCATGTGAAATAAAATTGTTGGACGTTCTTAGAAAAGCGTATGTAAGCTCAACAGGTGCACTTCATCATCGAATAATCAGCTCGCGGAGCTTCTAGCTAATATTTCACAATGAAAAAAGTTCGGAACACGTCGCTATATTTCAATACGCACCAGGGGTCTGCAATTTATTAAGACTGCCTCTATACAAGTTAGTGACGTTATCAATGTTTTAAGAAATGTATGATTTCCTAAGCGTGACACATGAGTATTTACATAAGCCGCAAAAAATATGTACTACTAAATAGATAGAAAATAGTTTGCACACTTTAAAAGAATTTGATAGCAATGCGTACATGTACATGTACTATTTTAATAAGACCAATGGAAGAGTAACAACTTATACACTGAAAATGACTCAAATTTAACACTAACTTGTGCTACGAGTGGCAACCCTAGGCCCGAATCTAGGCACTATCACGGTCTAGGAAGAAACAATTGCAGCCTGTTAACGAATAAATTCTCCAAGAATAACGGCAATCTATCAAATACTACATTCGCAACTCGTTCAGATTTTCGTTGAGTTTAGATTTTGTCTGTTTCTAGGAATACTATTTTCTACGTGAAGTAATCGCTTGTTTGCAATCAGATAGTGCATAATAATATTAAGTGACGACCGTAACGTGATGTAAATTTAAAATAATCTAGATGACTTTAATTCTGGATTCCATAAAGAGAATGTTGCACACATCAATCAAGTCGCAACGCCGTATTAAGTTAGACAAATTTATGACTGCGGTATGTACATCAAATGCTAATATAAGGATTCATAACATATTGTTATTATTATCTATAAATTGTTTATACATACTTATACTAATTAATGGCATCATGGAACAGACGGTACATGAAACAAAAGAATTACAATGTAGCAAAGATTATTTTGAAGCACAAAATGTAATATATCCTATCAAAAATATTTTGAAATAACAAGTTTCTTTAGGAACTAAAAGCCGTGGAAGATACATTCAGACTCTTATAGTTTATCTTTTAGTTGACTAAATACTTCTAGTTAATTAAATCCATCAAATGAAATGCATTATCTGGTGTGGGTATTGTGTAGTTCTTTATTATTGACAGGTCTTATAATTTCTGAAATATATCGCAATTTTTGTATTACTTTTCATATACTGGAAGTTAATTGTGGAGTTCAGTTTCAGATTGAAAAAGTTTTTCAATCTGTGTCTACACGTGGATGATTATGAAAGTTTGATCAGCTTGTTTACGCGATATGCCTGGCTCTGCTCGTTGCTTTCCCGCAAATAAGTAAATCACAAGGCCTTATGATAATTCATGAATATTTTATTGAAGGTTTCGCGACACCGACGCTGATTATTATTTATTATTTACAAGAAAACTCGGGCGTCACGTCGCTGAACAAAAAGACTCAAGAAAAAAACTCGGGAAAAGAGTAAAAAGTCAGGGTGATATTAAAATAAACGAGACATGAGCGGCGGCGGCCGGTGTTTGGGTTACGGGCACGTTCGCCGGTAATGACAAATTCGCGACCATTGTTATTGTTGACTGAGGATTTTTTCAACCTCCAAGGTTTCCATTTTGAGTAACAACACGAACGTGCCAATAGCACATTTCATAGGAATTAATTACGAATAAAAAAATATAGAGTCTATAGTGCGGGATTGACGAGGCCGTGCTGCGGCAGCGACGTCAGGCGACGAGCCAATTCTCAATTAGATTTACATCTCGGGTCAAAAGAGAAATCTGCGATCACGTGGCAGTCGCCCTCGAGCCATGGATGCGTGTAATTGCGATAGAAACCAGCAATTAAACTTCGCCAATGCAACGCTTATTAACCGAGAGGCGAACGAAACATGGAATAATTAGAGACCTCCATTGCTGTCCTAAATGTACTGCGTTGACTAACCAACTTAAGCGGTGAGACGGCTTTATACAAATTGAATAAACCTTAACTATTTTATCATTTAGATATTTAATCTATACGAGGATGGCAACTCTAAAATGTAGCATTTGAAACTTTGTGCTTTTGCATAATTTAATGACACAAATTAATTTAGATATTTATGAAATGTAAAATAGTGGCAACAACTTAAAACTAGTCTTGATTTGAGCTTACGTACATTTTGTAATACTGGAATATGGCAGTACATTCAATCTTATAATGAACATAAATAATTATTGTATAGGGACTATGGAATGGGCGCTAAATTAAACAATTAAAAAAGATATAAATTACTAGTACTTTATGTAATTTACTAACGTTAATTGGATAACCCATTAAGCGTAATAATTATAGAACTATGATATCATGATGGACAGTCGATTGTTAACCGTTAAGCGTTGTGTAAAGTTTTAATGACTACAAATTATTCAATTATTTTAATTACACTTGATATAAGAAACGTAATTACAGTAGAATTGGCACGTCTTGAATCTTTATCATCTAAGTTTCTTGGACAATGTTCATTGGACACAAGAAATACGTATCGAAATGAAGGATAACTATGAAGAATGTCATAAGAGCAACACGACTAACCTAATTCTGAAATAATGCTACTAGAAATAACTAAGCAAATTAATTAAATCGAGTTTCTGTTTACACATATCAGAAAAGTCATCAATAAATCCAAAGAACAAAAGAAGCAGTGTCATCAAAAAACAAAAGAACGCGGTCTTTCATAGTTCGAAATTTAAAAATAAAAAATCAATTTAGTTTTTTCTTTTTATAACGGCCAGTACTTAACAACTATCCCCATGTAATCGAATCGTGAGAAGTCAGTTGGTGGAAGTGAGGAACACTAGATAATTAACTAGGAGATTCACCTTATAGGTGCCTATCGAGCTCGCGAGAACTCTACGCTAAATGCATTTCCACGAACCTGATCGAAAGTAACTTTTAAAAGGCTGAGAAAAAAACCATCGCTTTCGCTAAAAACGTCTCAATCAGCACAGTCAGTACTTTTTATCATTCTTGAAAAATAAATAAAAATAAGTAGTATCATTAAAAATAGAGTTGTTAGACATTTTTGTATCGGTCAGATGTACACTTGTTATTGAATTTGGCAGCAAATTATACAGATTTCCGATACTTAATACATACATCTTCTAAAGTACATCATAAAGTTGTTAATAAATCAAATATACAAGTACTCAATAATAATAAGTACAAAAGACAATCCAGTTTAATTAAAATTAAAAGTTAAGCCGGCATTCAGGATGACTACGCTTGAAGAGGTCATGAATAAAGAAACCCGATGCGAAGGGGCATTTTGATTTGATACACTTATTGTATGTCCCGTTGCTTTTGCCAAATAAAAGAATTAAATAAAGGAACTGGTTCTTAGGACAAAGAGCCCTCATAATGAGGCCAGCGTATTGTGCGAAGAGCCCTTGAAATCGAGTTCGATATTGCGTCCACAGTATGCTTTTTAATGGTATCGTTTTTTGCAAGAGTCTGTTAGAATTTACTGCTCGTTTCACACCTTTAAGTACTTGATTTAAATTGCTTACTCAGTAACCATGTTCTTGATACTTTGTAGAGAAAAAAAAGTAGTTTTAATGAACACTTAATTTAGTATTTATAATTTTCTTTACGTTAACTTTATTGAAAACTGGTCGCCTCTTAGTAAATAGGTAGAAATATGAATAAAGTTGTTAAAAGAAATTTATAATTCCAGACATGTCTGTACTCTTGTTGACTATTACTTTCGCATAACTTGGCTATGCTTTTCTTTGCAAGTAAAATTGTTACATCATTTGTATTAAGTGAAGGTACTATTACAGAATTTCTAATATCATAAATGAACATTTTTATAAGAAAAATTGGCACCAAGTCTACCTATCTAGTAATCTCTATTTGTCTACATCCCCTGTCAGCAAGAACAAGGCTAGACGTTGACTTCCTTATTGCATTAACAGCGCTCGTTCTGGAATCGTTCAATCAGATAACAATCTGGCTCCCGGCCCAATCTCGACTATTTAGCGCGACGCAATGGGCTCAATTAGGATATGGCGGATATGCGGGCCCCTTCCTATATCAAACCGCTGCCAGACAATATTAAACCTTATTCCCTCGGAATATGGGTTATTGCAGATTTTTCCTGTTTTGCAGGAAATCATTGTAGTGATTTTGAAGAATTAAGATTAAATGACGTAATGGCTGAATGACAGTGAGAATTTATGGTTTTCTGTGATAATTGTTTCAATTTGGTAAAATCGCTTTTATGGATAACATTCTCTGACCACTAACGTAAATAGGATAGATTTCAATTTAGTTACTAAAGTAATAAATGTCGTAGGTACTACAGAGCAATGTTACAGTAATATAATGTTAACGTATAACTTTGATAAATTTAAACACAAAATAAAACTCACAAGCCAGTTACAGTTTTAAACTTTTAACTTTTATTGTGAAGGTACGTATTATAAGAGACATTTAGAGCCCGCATGCTTTAATAACAATTGTTGGCGTACTTGCATGAGCACTTGTCCCAAATGAAACCATTTTTTTTTCTTACCTAATTAGGAACTAAATCATTACAATCAAAAACTTTTCTCACGATGAGCTTGGATATGATCATTAGTATAACATCAAGAACACGTTTACTTCTTCGAACTCGAAATTTGTTCAAAAACAACGAAATCTACTTCAAATTGTCTGTTCATAAATTGTAACTAAAGACAACTAGAATTCATAAAAAATGAGAGCACAACATGACTAATCAAGTTCGTAACAAAATATTATCTATTGTTCTTTTGTCAAAAATAAATGTCTCGAAATAACAAATGAAAATTTGTTATAACCTTGTATCATAATGTTGTATAACAAAGTTGTTTAAACAGAAGCGAGGTGAGGACTCAACATTACTTAACTTGTTGATTGAGCAATTCGTTGTATTTTCAATTGCATACGTTTTGGAAAAGTACCCAATGAGAGGCATTATATTAGGAGGAATTGACAACAAGTCATGTTTGATCGGCCCGTGTTGGCGTGGATCACGCAACAAGTGTATGACCAATATTCACCGGAGCGGAGCTTATCCATAGGGATTAGAAATCGAACGACGGCCAAAGGGAACGGGGCAGGGGAAGGGGTAAACGTCTTACGGCAGGGAGCTTGGAATTTTCCACGATGAATAACTGACAATAACATTTTGCTCGCTACCGTCATAAATACATCTGACAGTCAAATCTTAAGGTAATTTGTATCGATTTTGTAGCTCATTTAATATGCCAGGAATATAAAGTACAGACGGAATCGATTATATTGCAGCTGCAAATCAAGACAATCTGACTATCAAAGTGTGACGGCCGCGTCGGTGCAAACGCGTACCGAAGCTTGTCGACGTATGTATAGGTAAGTTGTTATATATGAAATTTGAGGGCGACTCTGGCCTGCCTACGTTTATTATGTACGTAACTTTGCGTTATCTATAAAATTACCATCGCAACTACTTTAGCAACGTGTTTGCATACATCGCACTCGATTTATCTTTGATAATGTTGATCAATTCGGAAGCTCTGTCTGAAAAAAATTATGCTAACTCGCCTCAAACTTCTTGAACGTGTGTCTATGAGTTTTAATTTCACTTTTTCAAGGCCTCTGTACAACGAGATAAATGATTTACAATTCCTGAATACGTCGTACTTCGATTTCATTTCAATTTGTAAGTAGTTTTTTTTTCTTCATTTATTATGGAGGGTTTGTTTTGTTTATATAATTTGGAATTGGATTTTTTTTATAACTATTACAATATTTTAAATGACTGATACATTCTTTAAGCCTATGTAGATACTGAATGTAGATTTCAGGGTATATTTAGTGGCACCCAACTACATATTTATATTTATAAGTTCTACACACATAAACAAATAATTGAGACTTGACTATATCCCTGTGTGCTTAAAGGTAATTGGAATATCGTAATATTTCTAATACCTCTGAAATACCTTGGTTGATGACATGCCCCTTTATGCTATACTAGCTTTCGCCTGGGACTACGTCAGCGTGGAATTTTTTTTAAAAAAGTAAGTAACTAATGTGTCCTTTATGATTACTCTATATCTATCCCAAATTCCCAGAGAGTCGTTCAACAGTTTAGGCGACAAACTCTAACATGTTTGTTAATGAAAGCTTAGATGTATGTATGGATGGATGTTTATATTAATTCATCTAAACTTTCGCATTTATAATGTTAAATAAATAAATAAAGTAAACAAAAATAAAAACGATGTTTAATCCTTGTCAACACTACAATTATGAATAATAAAAA
>DVQG01001789.1:0-10041 GCA_018231605.1 Papilio ambrax
GATGTAGAACATAGTCTGGAAGAACACATAGGACACTTTTTAATTTCACCAGAACAGAGTCGCGGGCAAAAGTTTTATTATTCTAATATTATTATTCTTTCAATACTTTATTACAATTCAATAACTTTGAAAAAATTGATGTGCCACATTTGATAAGAAAAAGCATAAAATAATGATCAAAATATATTAAACTCAAATGACAAAATTAACAAAAACATCGAGAAACTTCCATATAGCTAAACATAAAACAATTGAAATACAAAACAATGAAGTATCGATCGACTAGATTTAAATAAATAATAGTTTCCCGTCCTAGAGAATATTAAAGGCGGCAAAGAAAGTCTACAGTTGCAGCGTAGCATTACGTCACAATCCGTAGAGTTCCGTAGCGAACATATTTCGAAGGTACAAAGTACAAGATTATCTATAAAGCGTTCTGTAATTTCTATCTCACACCCCGCCTGCTTTGTCGTGTAAGAAGTTTTCATTGGTTACAGCGCCATCTATCAACAACAAAGAAGTGTTTTCTACTTTGTAGCTTAGTTCGTACTGCTTAAATTTTCAGGATATTGGATTTTCTGTTTTTTTTTCTACTTATACCTTTTTTCACAGTTAAATTTTTTAAGTTTCTTATTTAATTTTAGGGATTATAATCCAAGTTAAATATTACATTGAACAAACAATTATCAAACGCCAGCATAAAAAGAAATGACGGATATAGAACAAACTTATTGCAGTAAACAACTCTTGCCGTAGCGGCGTTCTTGGAGGAGGCAAGGACATTCTAGTTCTCTCGATGTTACACAGATGGCGCTTTTCATATTTATTGTCTGTAGCTATTTTTCCATGGCAATTCTTACAGTATGAATTTATCATATTTATTCCAAATATTTTTCATGATACAATTTATTTAAATAAAATACAAATGCAAAAAATATTATATCACACTTAGATAATTTGTACATAGTTGATTTTTATTCCTTTTACAAAATGACATATTTAACTACGGACTATATGTTTATTTCAATAATTTAGTTGTTCTTTGATAAACTATATTAAAGTAGCTCAAGATAAATACGTTCGTTTGATTACTGCTATACACAAAGGAGGTTGGTATTGTATTTTTCGTCGGTAAATCTAAGCGAGTGTGGGGAGGGCATTTTTGCACAATAAATTTGTCGTTAATCTGGCGAGTGTTAAGTGATTAAGCTCTCAGCGGGTGACTGGCCGGTCTCTTACACGCTGATTTGTTAAACTATACTGTCGACATAATGATGTACTCTCTCTATCGATACCTCTAACTTACAATCTTACATCCATTTAATTCATCATTTGAATAAACGTTAATTAAATAGTGCTGTAACTTCCGTAACTAGGTGACTCGATGTCACTAAATGTTAGTAAACACGGCTATCTATTGAAGCTTTTCTTACAAACTCTCAGTTGCAAGTCTGGTTTTGAGAATTATAGATGATCAATAGTAAAAATATAATAGCATATCTTATAACCTTGTCAAAATTATCGAGAGTCGTTTATTTAATTGTTAGAAGTTATTAAAACAATTATATCGATACGTTCAATGTCCCATCACTAGTAGAATCGCCGTTTTCGTTGTGGGTGATATTTCTTTCTATCGCCGAGAATTTTCGCGCCTCCCAGCAATTTACTGCCTGCCCTTTACGTTAACAGGCCGATTGAAACATAACAACTAATTGTTATTTATTTAATGAATTTAGATGTAGAGAAAATAACATAGAATTTAAACTGATTTTAAACTACCAAACAAAATTGTGACCGTTCTTAAAACTCTGATTCTTAAAAATCATTGTAGAAAAAGCCAAAGATGAAGTAAGCATTGAAGGATTGAATTCAATAATTGCAACATAAGAGTCATTACAAACTGAAATTATGAATGATTCCAATGATCTTGAATCATCTCATTCGTTCAGTTGAATGAATGAATTACATTGTTTCAAATATATTGTACATTGTACAATCAATACACGTCGCGTCGCGTCTACAAGCAATATGTCTTGCCGCAATAAGTTACGTCGTGTTTAGCGCGTTATTATCCCCGCGCGAGCACTTGCCGATAAACGCTCATAACGTGTGCTCCTCACGCCTTATCTGTAGCAACCCTTAGAATTGTTGTTTTTATACTGTTTACATATGCTGTAACGTCTTAATAAACAAATCTTACATGTGTTACTCCTTACTTCTCACTAATATTATAAATGCGAAAGCTTAGATGGATGGATGCTGAAGGTTTAGAACACTGCTGAACGGATTTCGATGAAAATTGATATAGGCGTAGAGCTAAGTCTGGGCAAACACATAGCCTAATTACTTTTTTTTTAAATTCAACGCTGACGGAGTCACAGAGGAAAATCTCAGGGTCAAACTTTCGATACGTTTTTAAATAGGAAGTTTGAGAGGATTATTGTTCAATAGATGTCCAAAGGAAGCAAAAGTAGATTAATAAATATTTTGAATAATTTCTAATGTATTCTGATACTTTTTTTTTGTTAAAAAACTACAATTCGGAGTGTGATATTCATCTTTTGTTTGTTGTGAATGCGCTTCATTACGCGGCGTAGCGTCGTAGCGTTGTAGAGTACAAAGTTTGGCAGTAACATTTTGTCGCAAGGCGCGATCTCACGAGACGTGACCCTCCACCGCAGTGTGGCAGCATCCTAACGAGTTTTTGAACGCCTCCGACAACGGACTCATCGTAAAGGGATTTTCACTTTGTAAGTATATTGGTGTCTCTAAAATAGATACGATAAGACAGACATTACTGTTCACTTCTTAAATTTCTAGCGTTGTATAATTGTTTGTATATCTCAAAAAATCTACTTATACAGTATTTGAAATCAGAAGAAGAAAAATAACAAACATTAAAATAGCTCAATTGGCGTATAATAATAGAAAGGAAAACCGTAGACTTAACAAAAAATAGGTTTATTAACAAGAACTTTATAATCCTCAACCTCTTGAAGATCTTCAATAATAAAACTATGATGTCGCTACCAGCTGTATCTAAACAATACATTTCAAGTACAAGCCATCTGTCTTCTCTCCGTAATCCGGCTATGATCCATACATTAAGTATTCATCTTGCGACATTAGCTCGGCCGTTATTAAAACCACCTGTAAATCCCACACTCCTGCATATTGTGTTGCGGACGCGGCACACGTAGCGGGGTGGCTCGGGGGAGGGAGGCTTCCGCCCTTGTGACTTTTGTGTCGAATCTCGGCACGTCTTGGACATCGGGGACACGTCTTACGGAATTAATAATAAGCCAAGAAGGCGGGTGCGGTTTGGTCCCGCAATGTGCCGAAATTTCAAACCCTCATTAAGGAGTCCTGTACACTCGCCGCGCAGGCAACTTTCCACGTTCGCGCTCGCGTTCACCCATTGTTTATCGTTGTGAACATCATGCAGATTTTAATGGTTGAATTAACGACGTTGCGTGCATTGTTATTTTTTTTACTATGTTAAAGGTGATTTACCTTAAACTCCACATATAAAATAACATATACTCTTATGGCAGAACGCCACAACTCATTAAATGTAATCAATATGCTACATTTATTCCAATTTACATATTTCTTCATAGTTATAAATGTTTTACAATTTGTGTAAATGTCTGTTAGTATTGTCAACAAATATCAAGTGATGTCAACAAGTATTAAACGTTGTTCTCGAAGGGTTTACACTAACAACGTTGTCACCGCAAGCAATCTCAGTTCCGAAACATGTTACATGAGAATTTTAGTATTGTCATAGGTTTTAAATATTACAATACTTAAAAGTAACCATTTACTGTATAGTTTTAGATGCGGGAAATTTAAGTTAATTACACTTTGCTTTATTTTAATTGATTTGCATATGATGCTGTCGTAACCTGTTGAACAAAAATTAATTTAAAACCAACAAAAGTTCACTTAAATACATTTTTATGCATACCTATTGCCTTTACATAGGTATGATTATAACACAAGAACCGAAGATAATTTATGTAAAATCAGCCCCATTACAGGAAGAAACGGATGTCCTTAATAATTTCGGCGCGGGGGCAAAGACGGTAAAATCAAAAGTTCATTTCAAAATTTCAATTACTCGTTCACAGTACGCGTGTGCTGCATGCGAGGGTTCTGTAGGAAATGAAACGACGCTTTAATGTGATTTATAGATCAAAATATTATTTCTATAATAAATAAGACGTTGTTTTCTTGAATTAATTTAGATAGTACGTTATAATTTATAACGTGAGTTTTAACAATATTTGTTTTTCTACGTGCGGTTCCAAGATTATTATGCGGTTATTGAACGATTGGATAATTTGATTACATTATGAATATTTTTGGCTTTACGAATTAAAGTAAATATAACTGCATTCGCGTTTTTTAATTTTCACATAATTAACGTAGCGTTAATTGTAACTTTTCTTACTTATTAAATCTTTGAAAGTTTCGTTTCTTCAACTTAATCTCTGTGTATTATTACAAAGCACCGAAGGCCTCCAAATGGCTGCATAACAAATTTTATTTCCTTGAAAAGGAGCGTCCGTACAAAAACGGAACACGAAAGTTGGGCGTTACGGCGTCCTCCGCCGTGAATTTATATCGCCTGAAAACAAGAAAACAAAAGTGGAGTCGCGCCAAAGGTACATTATCTTAACAAAGTACAGCAATTAGGTACACGTTCCACATCTTACTATAATAATTTAAATATGATAAAACAGAGAGACGGCGAGGCGCAGAATAAGGCCGGGACCGCCTTAACTTATTTATAAATTCTTGTATTCGTAAGACGTTACCCTAAGACGAAGGCCGCGAGGGTAACCCTTCCTCCCGTTAATGCAATAAAAGGGCCACTCATATAAGTATCACCGCTTACGTGAACTGTGATAAGAGCTAATCCTTCACTCTTAACGATCTCTATACCTTTTTTGTTATTTCCATTTTTAAGAAATTCACCTTTTCGTGTCATAGTTGAAGGTAGCATTTCTGTTCTAAGTCTGTTCAAATGACATGTTTGTATAATTAAGTTTAATGCATTTTAATCTTATTGTTTGACCGTAAATTTGTGTATCAAGGTTGTGGTCGGATAAACTTTTTGATTGTATTTCCCAACCGCGTTTCAAGTTATCTGGTTATCGAAGCCTCTTTATGATATTCACAAAAACGGGCAAGTCTAAGATCGATAGGCCACAATCCTTAGAGCGTGAGCTGGGGGCCGTCTCAATGCTATAAAATTACAGATCAAAACTCTATCGACCCGGTGGCCTTTATTCAAAGCCAGCGGAGCGCACTATCAAAGAAAGTCTACTTAGGAGTTAGCGTCTTAGGGTCGGCCAAGTTTGTCGGCAAGGGTTGCGAAGATGCGGGTAGGGTGTTGGGGGTGCGTTTTTGAATGTAAATAGTGGTGCGTGGGTCTCGTATGAATTAAATTTAAGTAATTAATGGGAGCCGGTGCCGCGAGTATAGTCTGGACGGTCGCCCGTTATTTCGATTATAGTAAGCGACCGTTTGCTGTTAATTGCACGCGGGTTATATTAAAGGCATTATTTAAGTTACGGTAAAGACTTCAATTACTAAGATTGAAATTGGTAACATCTAGAAAACTCCTCAATCTTAAGAAATTGCCTCTTTGTAGATTACCCTCATCCACTATTCAGCACTTTTAACGTGTATAGTGATGTTGGCAAAGTTTTAAACTAATAAACTTACAAAAAGAACAAAGTTAAAAAAAGACTTATTATTTTGTTGCCACTTTTGGCGTTTAAGTAAATGAACCAGAGATAATATATTCTTGACTTTAAGGCGACTCTTCCAAGTTTAGTTACCTATATGAATTACCTGCTTCATGTGATTTTATTCATGAATTTAATTTTTACCTATGCATAACTACAATGTTTACTATAAAATGTAAACAATACTTCGTGTTTGTTGTTGCATATTCCAACATATTTTGCCTTAAGGGACCGTGTGGGTCATTAATTAATTATATTGAGACTAAGAGTGTGGCGAGGGGTTACGAAGTCAACAGCTGAAGAAAGGGCGGCCATATTTTAAGATGTCGCCGTCATCTGGTAGCCGAGGAATGTATGGCGTGGGTCAGGCAGTTCTAATTATTTATTACTAGTACATGTGTTTACTTCTTCAGTATTCAGACGTACTGAAGTAATAGTTACCTTTGATAAAAATAGATTAACTTGTAACGTGTTTGCAGCTCCTATGGCGATTAATTAGCACCCAGGTTATCCAGACACTAGTTTGCCTCTCCGCCTTTAAAAAAGACTGCTATCAGAGTGCTTAATAGGTCTCAAAGGGAGAACATTAGTCAGAGAACATATCTAGCACAATAAATCTACATTCACTGATTGTTAGTGCGGCAGAGAGTACAATAACTTGTTTGTTGAAGTTTAAAAAATATGTTAGATGTCATAGTTTTCGATACATATTTATTAAAGTTAATTTTAAAGCCTTGTAAACAGGTGTTACAAAGTAAAGATATTTTGTAACACTCGTGTTCCGAGACTCGGTATTCTATATCAGATTAACTTAAGACTTGGAACGTTCAAATTACTGACAATGCAGTTCAAGTTTGAACGTTCTAAGCAAGCCGATGCCTCTTTACACTGTTAGTCTATTTTACTTCTACTTAACAGAATACTATGTACCTTAACAGGATGTGGTTAAGAGCTATTTTCGAGTGTAATCTTCGAGTACAATAGTAGCCAACCTATCTATCGGACGGTAACATGATTAAAGCGATACGAACCTCTAATTTACGTCGAACTCTAAAAGATGTTTAACATTTTCTGAGAAATATTTTAGATTAAGATAACTAGTTGTTTTTCTTTGTATTTTATATTTAGACACTTATGAATATGTATTGCTCTTCACAAATGGGGAAAGTGATTGGCTCCTGCAGCACAGGGGAACCTAGTGCAGGAGCCAAGGCTCTCATGAAATGTGTATATTTTTAAAGTGAAATAATAAAGGATTTATTTATTTAAAAAAAAAATAATTGATTGACTTTAAAACCGGTGTCTACGCAATTAAGCCGTTACACGGAGAGGCTGGGATATAGAAATCTTTTAAATATTGCGAACAAACCCACACACAGATATATGTTTATATATTTAGCAACTCTTCAAATCAACAAGCATACAATAAATTGGAATACAAAATCTACTACGAGTAAACTTTTCCAATCAAGCTGAATTATTTCAATGATTTTCAAATAAAAAAACATCATAAAATCCACCACCATACAAGTTCCACTAAATATTTGACTATTATGTACACAATACTATGGAAAATACAGTCGTTTACACAAGTGTAAAATATTTGACATATTTAATATAAAAAGATAAAAAACCTTCATATATTTTATTACAAACAGTTTGAATCAGTCAGATGTATAAAATGGAACCAGTGCCATAAAAGGAACTTCAGTTTCTAGTTGAAAATGTCATTTAAAACGGTTAAAAAGATTTAATATGTCAAATATTCATCCGCAATCAGCGCACAATATTTACATAATTTGGACAGATGTGTTTAATTGTTGCTATGTGTTTCCCTCCGTTTCTTCGTGTTTTGCATTCTGCAATGGACGTAATACGGGTGGTCAGTAACACTGTTTACACGCCTCTATTTCATTTACGATTTCTCTAACACAAAACAACAATCTATGCTACCATCGAATGTTTCTACCATCTTTTACTCTGAAGAATTCCATTACGTGTTTCGAAACACCCTATATACCATAAATGTAGAAAAGATTGAAGACACATGCAAACCATTTCTTTCAATCGGGTGTAAACACAGATAATACAAAATTAAAGATAAATTCAGTTAATAGATCTTCAAGCTAAATAAAATAACCCTTCCCATTGATATGCGTTGTCTACAAAGTTAAATATACTAATAAACATTTATTTTGGAAGATATCAACATAATAGCGTAATATTACTCGTAATAAACAGAATATTTTCATGCAAGCGGTACTACAGGGTGCATGCTCAGTCTCGGATAGACCGTGCAAAGTAAACAGTTCCAATCTGTATCTAAATATACAAGCTATAGACATGCCGTAAAGAATTAAAATACATTAAATAAAATTAAGAATCATATTTAATTATATATTAAAATATCTTATCTGTAATTAAAATAATTTAGTTATAATATTCATTTATTTAATAAAGGCGTATACAATCACATGAAAATAGTATCATTTACTTAAATTTATAATTATAGTCGAATTTCAAATCATTACTTCACTAAAATACAAAATTAATCATTTTACATGTGACTGTACATTATAATAAAAGGTTAATACGATTTATTAACTGTATTTACGGTAAATCATCAATACGTTCCTTTGGCATTTGGTAATAAAAATTCAGCTTGAATAAGCTATAAAATGTTGGAATAAAAAATATCGGGTGCAAAAGCAGTATATTTACAAGGGTGTTATAAAACCCGTTAAATTAAAACCAATAATAGCTTATATTACATTTATAATGTTCATCACCATTGCTAATCAACCTTCAAGCTATTATCGTACTTATCCCTTAATACTTAAAGGTTAATTCTTTGTGACAATATACCGTGAATACAGCCGCATTAGAGGATTGTATATTATATTATATTTTAGTACATTACCTGAGGCTGCAGGGTGTGTTTGGACATAACGACGGTGGTAGTCTTGTGCTGCGGCTCCGGCGAGGTGGGCGGCGCCGGCTCCAGACCGATGCTCTCCACCGCGTGAACTATGTCCATCACCTGAAATCCCCATTATTACATCGTATAACAGGAAACATGGTCAGAGGTAAAAGGATTTTACACACGCCGAGGGAACATGGCAAAGGATTTTACACACTCCAAGGGGGCATGACAAAGGACATTACACACTCCAAGGTAGCATGGCAAACGACTTTACATGCTCCGAGGTGGCACGTCAAAGGACTTTACACATACAGAGGAAGCGTGGGAAAATAATTTACACATTCCGAGGGGGCATTTAAAAATAATTTACACATTCCGAGGGGGCATTTAAAAATACTTTACACGTGTAAAATCTGCCGGATATTTTTATTTGTAAGATCTAGGAATTGAAATTTTTAAGAAATAAAACCTACACATACCTTTTCAGGTGTGGTCTTCTCCCTCGTTAAGGCGACTTGTTTCTCTTGTTCAAACTCAACCAGATCCTGTTGGAAATGTTGCTCCTGAAATATTAACACAGTTACGATAAATACTCAATTTTTAAAACGCCGCTATGTTTTATTAATTGAAACTTTGATTAGACTAAACATACAAGATACCTAAACTGGTAATATTATTCAGGGATTTTTAAAGAAAAAATTGACAGTTAAAAAAATGAACTACCGATAATTTTTATAGTTGTGTATTGTGATAGTACAGCTTGCACAGTATGTGTGTGAATAATATAGTATAAACCTGTTGTTGTTGGTGCAAGTCGTCCCGGTCCAGGCTCGATGTGGAGTGCGACAGAGAGCCGCCGGTGTCCGCTGTCCCGCTCTCGCTACCGGTCTGTGCATAGCGTGCGACTTACTACTACAGTGCGCTCTACACCTAGCATTATAGGCTGCAGCATTGTATAGCACTTCACATAATGTGTTTAAAGCTAGCAAGTGTAATTTCGGAAATTACATTTTTTTTTAACTGACACTGAGTGACTTTGAAAAAAATAAACATTTTTTATAACTAGCCTTTGCGTGAGTCTTCGCACGCGTTCGGTTGTTTTTTTCACATTGAATAAGGCAATTGAAGTATTGCTAACTTGAATTAAAGTTAGTGTAGTGTGTATGTGCTGTGATAACAATATGTTACTGTAGTCACTTTCATATTGCGATCCCTCACATTAACTTAAAAAAAAAAACAGATTACAATACGTGCCAATACAAATATCTAGTGAAGTTTCACGGTGAGTATACATCCTCTGAAATGTTTTTCACCACCCTTTTTCTTATAAGAAAAGGATGGGAAGGGAACGTGAATTTG
>DVQG01001790.1:0-10041 GCA_018231605.1 Papilio ambrax
AATAGCAACACAAACAATAAAGATAAAATACAACACCTATACAAAATGATTGTTGTCTCTATTTTTTACATAGAATGAGAGGGAGATTGAATATTGTACATTGCCACGACTTAACTTGATTATTAGAATTGTTTCAAATATGATTTGAAATTCAAAATTTAAAAATCTACACTATTTTGTATTTCGCAGACATCCAACATTATAACTATACATTTAAACTTATAATTAGAATAATATTTACCTCTGTTATAGTTGCAGCAGTTGAATTCCTCGCTCTTCGGGCAGCCCTATATGAATCTGGTGCGGGCGGTCGTCCAATATCATTAGATATAGACTTGGACCTCGCAATCTCTCCATAGTTACTCTGATTTTGCTGCTGTTGTTGTTGGATTCTCTGCGTTAACGGTATATAGTTAGCTGGTGAATACTTATTGTACAATTCAGCGGTTGACATCGCTAAAGCTGCAGAACTAATAAAGCCCCTCTTTGAATTTCTAGAAGTGTCCGCTTTACTGCTTTCACTGCGCGTTGTTGATATATCTCTTGACCTGGATTCACTTCTATCCGTTCTATATCTAGATGATATCCCGCTATCAGAATCTGTAACACTAGGGGCTCGGGAACTCCTTGTATACTCTACCAAGGAGGTCTTCCTTTCAATCTTCCCATCGACATCTGAGTACCTTGATTTATATTCTGTGGTCCTATCTCCATAGGAGCTTCTTAGTGTGGATGTGGTATATGTACCTGTAGACCTGTAGTATGGCTTATCTAAGCTAGAAGATGAGGTCAGAGTAGACCGGTATGAGCCGGTAAGGTTGGAAGAGGTGGATGTATACCGTGACGGTGAAACGACTGGCATCTTGGACGTATTTGACTTAGCCTATGCAGTTATCACATAGTTTGCTTAGCTTAGTTTTGTATTCAGTAGGTAGTCGGTTTGATCCTTGTTGGTGGTCTCTTTCTTTGCATTTTTAGAACACACCTGAAACAAATTTGCAGTTATTTATATGACTTTAGACTTACATGTATATTGTTGATTGTAGTGTACTGCACTTTATATTGATTACTAAAGTCATGAACTAAATAGTTTACAAGCAAGAATGTTGTACTATCTATTATATTTTCTAGATTGTAATTTAAATGTTTATTCCAAACAAATAATACAAATCCTCAGTTACACTGTTATATATTTTCTGCTACTATTTATGTGATTTGTAAGCAATTCTTTATAACATTTGAAGATTTTCTACTATATTTTTTTGTTATTCAACTAAAATGTACCTTTTGATCATTTTTTATTCCTAAAGCAATATTATTAAATTTTCAATATAAGAGAAAAGATCTTTTATTTTAAAAAATGTTAACAACTAACTCATAATATTTCCAAATAATAATCTCTACTAATTTTATAAACAGGAATGATTTTAGTATGTACTAAAATTACTCAAAAAACACTGAGCCGATTTGAAAAATTTTTTCACCATTACAAAGGTAATTTATCACTGAGTATTATAGGCTATTTTTTAATTTCCCATGGGCTTAGTCGCAAACAACAGCTTTTCTATAATACATTGATTATAGTCTATGGTCAAAAACTCACTTACTCACAATATAAACATGTTGAATGTATGTCATGAGTTTCCAATGTTGATACAGTACAAAATTGTTCTTGGTTTACATAAAAGGGTAATTGAATTATGTTAAAATGTATTTAAATCATTGTCTAACATATTTTTAGTAAGGCCCTTAGTATTTTTGCAAAAAAATTGTAATGTTTACATGTGGAGTTCTGTAAGGTTTTAATGCATTTATTTACACATAGAGTGCATTTGTTTTATATTTAAAAAAATCATCTTGCTTGCTTTTTAAAAACATAACACATTTATGCACATACATATTTAAATTAGCAATTTTTAAAAATAAATATATACCTAGTTAATGAAGCTGTAAAGCTAACTTACTAATGTAAATACAAAGTTTGGACATATGTCTAGAAGATATCTCCTAAATGGTTGACGGATCTTTATGAAATTTGGCATAGACACAGCGTACATAGTCCAATAGAGATACATAGTCTGGAAGACCACATGTTTCTAATTATTTTTTTTAATTCCGCGCCGACAGAGTTGCAGGCAAAAGCTAGTAAATACATTCATTTTGGTTTATACAATATTTGGCATGCAAAGAATAAAATGAAACCTTCACATGTGAAATAATTTCGAAATAATGACCAATCTCATAACATTACACAAAAGAATTTTCTGGGCTGTTTACCATAGGCTATACAGTTTTACTATGTCAAGGTCAACGTTTAATTCCATTGAATTGATTCTTGTGCAGAATTGTATCAGATGTTTGTGTACCGCGAAGTTATTATTTGTTCTTTAACCACATGAGAACAGATTGAAACTTGATATGTACGAGTGTATGGTTCAACGCAAGGAAATTCAAGGCCATGTCACATCGGAATATACAGGGACTGCACAATTTGAATTAATCACTTTCACACCACTCACCCGATGCGGCATCCGCAAAATCACCATATACACACCGAAAATACGTTTCTTGTGCTAAAAATAGCGTATCCAAAAACGTTTTTGCATGACACACAAAATTTGACAGAATTCTCCGCACAGTAATTTAATTTGCCGTCGGATCACGTGAAACGCGTCGCAATACTAATCGATACTTAATAATTATGATATATTATGCGTGATACTCACGAAATAATAGGATCGCTGTAACCAAAGCAACTGGATAATAATCCCTGGCTCTTCAAATTTTATGTTCTCGCTTTGATCTTTATTTAAAATCACCTCCGTTGCACGAACACTTTTTAAATCACTTTGTAAATGTTTCGTTGAACAATTAAATATACATGGTGTTCGCAGTGCAATATTTTTCTTGAGCTCATGTAATTTTAGATGTGCTAAGGCTCCATGGATCCATCGAGTGACGTCACTTGAATTGTTAGTGTGGCAATCCTATTTTTATGGCACTTCCGTATCAAATATATGGAGTATTATAATCCTTTTTCCACTAAGATAAAGTTTATTTTACAAGCTATGACATTGCAGAAGTCTAAATTCAAGTGTTGCTAGACGGCAAATAGTTGTTTTTATCTCCAGTCAGCTGTTCAAGGTAAGTTTCAGTTTACGTGTAATCAAATTTAATTAAATAAGGTAATTGTGTTATAAACAATTAATGTTACTGTTTTTTTTAGAAAATGTTATAAATTACTATTAGTTTAAAAAAAGTTTCTATTTGATAATAGATGGCGTGTTTGTGAATTTTAATCTTTCTCCTAATAGATGGCACTGGATGCTTCAAAGTGCGTTTGCAGAAAGAAACCATAATACAGAAATATACTAGGCTGAACATCAATCTATTATGTTTTTATTTGATGTTATTATACTGTACTTGTGATTACCTAATCAACTGCAACCTGCCATCTGGCTTGGTTTTTTATTTTGTTTGACTATGATGTCGTTTTACAAGACTAGTAAGAGAATTATACCGAGACCAAACTAGTAGCAATACAGTCCGGTTCGATCGGGGAAAACTCGTATAAACAGGCGCAAAATAGCCAATATTTACTTTGTTGTATGATGTTCTACAATTTTTTTACCTTCTACTCCCTATTTTATATTTCCCCTTACTAGAAGTAAATAGGAAAAACATTCACACCTTCAGGTTAGTTAAACTTCTGTAAAAAAAACAATATAATTTTAAATGTAAAAATATTATTCAGAGTAATCTTTCAATCCTATAAGTTACTGAATAGGTCATTCCTTTCGCTATTTTATAATTAGGCATAGGTGTCAAATTTCGTAAAAAAATTAAAAAAACATGTAACCCCAATCAAACAGACGTACACCAGGTGGTTGAAAAATGCCAAAAAAGGAGTATTTCGCGACAAAAGCAATCACCCTTGCTGTGCCTTTTGTGCGGATGCACATTTTTTGTTATAAAATAACGCTTTTTAAGTAAATTCCCAACTAGATATTGTATTTGTCCACTCAAATGTGCCGTTCTTTTTTTTTTTAATTTACTCTTTTATGTATGGGTTAATACGAAGGGTGTTTTACTCTATTGGATAAAAAAAAGTATTTTGTAACGGTTTTTTAACATTTGCTAGGCGACATATTGTGCAGTAGTTTTTAATTATGTTTTCTTTTATGTAAATGTTCTATTGTTGATTAAAATGCTCTGATATATTTTGTCTGTGACATCATGTAAAGATAGATCAATCGTTCGTTCATTATAAAAAAAAATGTATTATTATAGATAATATTCACAATATTTTATAGCTAGCTTTATCTTAATATTGGGGATAAATATGGAAATTATTTTGTTTAGAAATTGATATAATAAAGAAGCTGATATCAGCGAATCCAGGCGAGGATTTTTATGTTTTTTGACCGACCCAAAAGAAGGAGGTACTCAATTCGTCTGTATGTTTTTTTTTTTAGTTAATGGCGTTTATGACGTGCTGTCGTTTGGATCTTCGTATGTTTAGTCTATGGTATTTTCCAGCCTTGTTTATATTGTCTGTGAGTATAGATTTCATAAAATAAAAAATCTTTTCATACATAAAATTATTTATTACATATATTAGTATTAACTTTATTTCTAACAATGTATGATATTTTTACAGCTAACTTTACAGAAGTATTAAATTTCCATATATATTTCTATGTATAGTGGCTTAAATATTATTTTAAAATGAATTATATAATATCAAAACTTAAAAGCATAAAACAAATACATTAAAAGACGGTTTTCAATTGTATTTTTTACACCAATTAGTGGAAAGATAAATCAAATCTCGAAATATTCGTTTTTTCTTTTTTCGTGCAGTCTTCTATCGGTCGTTTCGCCGCCGGCCAGGAAAGTTAGCAGGCTATACAGTCTCCCCTAATAGTTGTAATGCAGTACTATACAACCTACTACCTCACCATGCCGGCGGCTTTGTCGCCAACTCTTCTGTCTTCTGTCTTCAAGTTTGTTACGATTATCTTTATAATATAAATTATGCTTACAAGTGAAATAATTGTCGACAAAGATGAAGTTTCATTGATGTAATTAAAACAAAGCTATTTGAAAACTAATTTAAGCTTTAGGCTTGTCTTTAGTATTTTAATCCAAGACCTCGAGAAGGGCTGTAGTCTATTGTAGCTTTAAATAACTTTTGTCTGTTGAAAGTCTTGTATACTATTGGTACATGGATTACCTTGATTTCTTACTATAATGTTATAAATGCAAAAGTTTATATGGATAGATGTTTAAAGGTATTCCTGAACAGATCTTGACGAAAGGCATAGATTTAAAACACAGAATAGAACACATAGGCTCCTAAGTTTTTATTTTTATTTTGCGTGGACAAAGTCGCGGACGACAACTAGTTTGGTTATAATTTAAATAGTTCTTTTTATATTTTCTTATATATTGATATTAGCAGAAAAAACAATACTTTTATTAAACAGTTGATAGCATAATCAAGTATTTACTTTGTTGAGTTTGATATTTATTTTTCATATTTAAATAAGTCGAAAAATTAAATTATTATAAGATTAACGAAAATACCAAATGGAGATGTTCTGAAAAGTATATTATTATAAGAGTTTTATTTGTTGGATTTACAGGTAAGTATAGGGATAAATCATGGTCCGAGACCAAACGCAGAGCCCAGTACAGAGCGAGCTTGCGGTGTACTACAGACGCCCTCTGCCCCACTTTGGAGACATAGGAAAAGAAGAGAGAGATAGGGTTAAATGGTTTTAGTGTATATCGACTTTTTTTAGTGATAACCCAATAGCGTAATGTTTTAGGCAATATTAATAAAAAAATTATTTACAATTGAACCAAGTTATAATTTTAGGTAGCCCTGGAAAAGTGCAGTACATACTTTCATTTAAAAACATACTTCTCGAAATATTAAAAAAACTTTAATTTTGCTACATTGCGACCATGTGATGTTTGTAATTCTTTTATAGAAAAGTCTTATTTTATTAAAAAGCGTAAAAACATAACTCTCAAATTAAAAAAGTAAAAAAACACAAAATATAACAAAAAAGGATGTGCACACTACAAATAAATAAACGAAAAAAAAACGAAGAAGACGACGATTTCCCGCCAAAACTGCGCCCGCGTATCACCAAACTTGTGTGAAGACGCGCAAACTGCGAAAGAGCCGTCATAGATTATCATAAAAACGTTTTTTACTTAATAATTTTTAATCTTTGGCCAAACATTTTTTGATAATTAATTTCTAAACGTTCTTTTGAAAAATTGACAGATAGATCGCAAGATGGCGTCTCCGGAACGACAAATGCGCACAAGTTCGGATCTACGGGTTCCAGTTGAGGGGGGCAAGGTGCTAAAAGGAAAACAATATATCCAACAATATTAGAACTCTAATATTGTTAGAGTTATCGCAACAAAGAAACAAAGAATAAAAAAGAAACAAAAATAACACAGAAATTAACAAAACAATAAAAAATTAAAAATGCTAGAAGCTATTGAGCTTGTAAACAATATATGTATTATACATAGATAAACTTTTAAATAGATAACATAAATAAATAAACATTTTATAGCCAATGAAAATTTAACACAGTTTACATGTTTGATAACGAATTGACAAAGATTCTAGTCGGTTAGCGACACGAAATTAAAAAAAAATAATAAAGTGCTATTCTAGATATATGATAGAAAGAATAGATCTTTAGTATTTAAGTATACAAAAGCTTTTCTGAAATAAATTCCTTCCCAACTTTCTATCAATAGTCACCTGTTAAAATCATTCGCATATTGCAAACTATATTCAATTCTAACTAAATATAGACGCTAACTGCCACAGAAGTTTTTCGATTCTTCGTTATACGGTAACCAAGGGAGTCCTTGAGTGTAGACTTGGTGTAAAAAATCCACACAAAAGGACTGCTATGTAACCATAAAACGACTCAGGGCGTTAGTCACTATTAGTAAACACTTTATAACTGGATGGAAAGTAAAATTTTGTTTCAATTCCCACCGTCATACTAACCTCATGCTGCTTCAATACTGGCGTTAGGGTATGGCGAGGTGGGTGACCGCCCAGGGCGACGGACGTAAAGGGGCCCGTTATGTGTTAGGGGGCGTCGTAGGAATCTTGCCAGCGACTTTAATGCTGAAGCTGGCCCTGCTCATCTGTCACTAAACATTAAAATATTCACGACATTAATGTGGATTTAGAATAAGTTTTTACCAGAACTTATTTTATACTAAAGTATCCGTTCACGTCGTCAATTTAAATTCCATAGCTTTTTATTGAATTTATAAGGAGTTGTATGGATATTCAGCAAATATCAACTCTATTTTTCTTTTTGAAACGCTTTTCGCAGCTAAATCCACTTCTTCTTTACGATAATCTGAAAAAAAAATAAACAAACATAAGTATAGACGCAGTAATTTAAAAATGTATTGGTCTATGGTATAATGCTTACTTCCACTTAGCTTCAATTTAAATAGCATCAGCATAAAGTGGTGCGAAAGCAGCTAAGTGGAAATAGGCACTTACATCCGATCTCGCGTGAGATCGTGATTTATTTCTACAATGTTGCCAGTATCCTGCATAGAGCGTGACTTTATTTTTTTATACCAGTATTTTCTCACGTTCTTAATTTAATTGTAGACCGTTAACAGATTAAAAACATAAAAAAGTAAAATGACGTAAAGAAGGCTAGGTAAGATAAAACTTGACAAAAGACATTGGGGTTGCAAAATACAAAAAAATTACTAAGCCATTGATATAAGTCGTGTTGTTATAAGATTTATTGATTATTTCCTGTGTGTTTTTTTTTATTCAACACCTCGGCAAGATTTTTGTCTTACAAAGTTTACGCGGATAAAAGTGGACCGGAACAAATAAATGGGGATGAAACATGTTCCCAGTAGCTTATTTATCTTTAGAACATCACTATTTAAAATAAAAAAATTAAAAAAACTATCGCACAACTGTTTAGTCTCGCTTTGATTCCTATGAGCTTATAGGGAGGTGCGCACAGTTTTGCAACTAAAAAGATAAATTTGCTGCGAAACAGTAACAATTGCAAAAGTCATGCGATAGTTTAGTCAAAAGTGTCCGTTCTAATAAATATAAAAAAAAATTGTTGGTCGTACGAAAGAAAATAATGGCAAGGATGTCAGATTTAAGAATAAAAAATTTATAATATTTATTTGCATTTGCAAACAATCCATGCAGTAAAAAAATTAACCTGTAGTTACAATATTTAGTGTAAATCAGAGCAGGTGCACAATGGCGACTTCCGTGGCGCGAAAATTAAAAAAAAAGAATAAAAATGCCGGTGGAGTGCGTGAGAAACACGACAGATGGCGCTCGCTTCGCCATGTTTACCGGAATCTTGTGAAAAAGCCGTAAAAAATGTGCACAATGGATGCTATTGCTAAAAAGTGACGCATTATTATTTACGCGCTTTTTATTCGCAAATATTATAATAGTAGGGCTTACTTTTTTATAATAGTTTGTAACGGTACATTGTCTGATAGAGAGGATCGTTTTTCTTTAACTCAAAAGAAAATAATCACAGATATATCTTGTGTCTATTCATCTTCGTAATATTTAGTCTTTAAATGTTTTTGGAAATCCAAGTTTTTTTTCCTTGATAATTTCACACGTAATAATATCAAGTTAAAAACCGTTTCATGAGACTGTAACTAAGTCATTATCTAAGATACTAAATTACTCCAAAGCAATAACTGAAAAATACTAAAAAAAAAAGCTAATGTGTGGTTAAAATGGGGTGCAATAAAAGGAGAAGAAGGGTCAATGAAACATTTCAATCACTAGGTGCAAATATTACAAAATGAATTCAGTATTTTGTAAACATCGTGTACAGTTAGACTAAAAATGTTAGATGTATAGCTGTTTAGGTTTGGCGAGTCTGTTATTCTTACAATATCGACCTATTTGTCCTGTCTAGCCATTTTTATAAGACCTTGTATTTATCAAAGAACACAATTTCTTTGAATCAAATCATTAGTAAAGAAAGGTTCTATGAATAGTTGAAATAACGAGCAGGTGAGCGGGGAGTGTCTAGAAAGTGTCTAGACGGTTTGGGGGTGCGCCCCCCGCTGGCGCCGGGGGTCGCGGAGCGGGGGGCGGGGGAGCGGCTAGACGCATCACATCGACTGTTGCTATGCGCCCGCCGGTATACTTGACTCGTCTGGAAATTGGAATTAAGCTGCAAAATCTCTTGCCCTTTGTTCTTTGTATTGATATAATATTTTAAAAACAATTGAAACCATCGCTAAGCTTTTCATCAAAGAGTAAAGATGAATTTCATTCTCTTAGTGTATCTTTACTCTTTGTCCTTAGTGGGTTTTATTAACTATCCGATTACAGTACGTAAACAAATAAATTAACTATTTATTATACGATTAAACAATTACATTATATTGCAAGGAGACGCAAACTGCACTTGCTCGTTATCTTAATTGACGTAGTGACATTTAAAGATAAAGTTGTCCTTCTGTCTTCTCTATAAATAGAATAAATTGTTTTTGTTAAGACTCGGTCCAGTCATGTTTGTATGTTTGTAACTGTTTATCACTAAAAAATTACTTGTTTCACAACTTGTAATTAACTGTTTTCTTTAAAAACACAGACAACAATGTTTTGATACTACTTTAGATTGGAAATTGCACAGTAACTATTGAATTGGCTGCTCTATTCGCTCCATTTTCAGATATGTGATCTGTTCGTCGCTAAGCGTGGCTACACATGTTCAGTTTTAACTGAACTGGCTGAATGTTTAGTTAAAACTGGAGGAAAAGTTAAATAAGTCTTACTTCGGTGTTTTAAGTTATTAAATCCTAGCTTTCGCCCGCGACTCCGTCCGGGTGAGTAGTGTGAGCAACCTATGTGTTCTTCCAGACTATTCTCTATATTTATACCAAATTTCATTCAAATTTGTTCAACAGTTTAGGCTACAAACTCTAACAAATATCCATCCATATAAACTTTCGCATTTATAA
>DVQG01001791.1:0-10038 GCA_018231605.1 Papilio ambrax
GTGGATTTGACGGAGGAGGAGATGCATAGGAAGGGGAAATATCCTCTTTATGTGCGTCTTCTCTTCCGTCGGATAAGGGTAGGCAACGCTTTTGAAATGGCGGATGTCTATGGGCAGCGGTCGCTCCGCCATTTCGGCAAATTCAGGTGACCGCTTGCTTGTTTGCTTGTTTTGCTTACGTTATAAAAAAAAAGCAATTGATAGGAATGTGTAGTAAGTTGAACGTATTATGTAAACACTCTCATTCATTCCAAGGTCAATAATAATGATAACACGTTGAACGGCATAATTGATGCAACAATTTATAATAGGAACGTGTTAAAACTAATGTGAGTTTATACTGCTCGAATATCCACATAATAACATATCGCTGTCTCAATTATTTTAAGCGGTTAGAGGGGGACAGTATGATTTGTAATATGAGTGAAACACTGATGTGATAATGTAAATAATGTAGATAGGAAACAAAGAGCGTTTACGTTCAAATATTGAATGACAGCAGCTAGGAAACATATATTATCTAGTTGCTCGCTTCCAATGCAACTTCAATCTCTGTGTGTTTGTCATACATTTTTATTTATAAAAAGATGATTAAAATTTTGTATTCTCCTTGACGTATTTGCGATAAACTTATTAATTAACTAATATTATTTACTTTAGTTAAATTCTTATTGTATCAAGCATGCAGATTTGACGTCGGAGTCGCATAAGAAGGGTAACAATCCTGTTTATTTGTGTCACCTCTATAAGATTAAGGGTAGGTAACGTATCTACAATTGCGGATGTGTATGGGCAGCACTTCGCAATTTTGGCGTATTCAGATGGCCACTTGCTCGTTTGCCACCTTATAATATAAAATATAAAATAAAAAAATCTTCCTTTCTTATAATCCTTATCACACCGCGTAATCTCTTCGTCGTGACAGTGTTCGTTAAAATTCTTTCCCCTTGTGATTCAGTAAGGATTTTAAAAATGTATACATTTTTAATTCACCGTAACGTTTATGTGTCATATTACCACTTGAACTTGCTCTTAATCTCTTAATAATCCAGATTTGCATACACCGATGTAGAAATCTGATTACATATTAAGGAAAACTTCAAAGCGTTAATGCGATTTAATTTTGAATTACTCGTATCGTACGCATTTTGGAATATTATACAATTACTAGGAAATGTGTACGTTTACCAGGATATGTGTATTTAATAACCTTTGAAATAATATTACACATTGCTAAAACTGCTTCGGAATTATATACTTTTTCTAAACATAAGTTTTCCTTATCATACAAACTCTTATTAGGCAAAATTCATATATTGTCAGTTAGCATTACGTAATACTACAATTTTCTGATTTATTTATAGATCTGTTATGTGTGATCATAAATTAGAAAGTAATTTAATAAATAAAGAGGTTTTTATATCCTTGGTTAAGTTACCGTAATAGTTGATTTAAGAACTAATCGAAGGTAGTCTGATATTTTTTTGTCAAACCAACGATCATCGCATTAATAACTTGTCTATCATAGGTTCGTAATGTGTGATTAAAAAGAAAGTGATTCAAGAAAATGAGATAAAGCGCAGCAGTAAAATGTTAAAGAAGTTCGTGGAAGCGATACTTCTTAAAAATACCAGTGGAATATTTAGAAAAACTAGGAAGGTAGTAAAGAAGGTATACACTAGTCGCTCCAATTTCAAAAGAAGACGCAATAAAGAAGATTCAGTTGATGAAAATATTGAAAATGAGACAAAGCACAGTCAATATCTGGACAATATTAAAGCACACGAGGTTAAAAAGCAAGCAAATAATTTCATAAATAATGTAAAAATACCCAGTTTATTATTCCTCATAATTTTCTACGTATGTCTTTTTGATATGATAATTTTGTGTGATGTTAATGTAAATATAAAAGCGAACAAAGACGATAAATCACTTGCAATTACATTTAATAGAGAAAAATCTCCGATCAATCTTGGCCAATCAAAGTTGAAACTCAATGGTAAGAATTTAAGGAAAGGCCGTGCTTCTTTACATGAAGAATCTGAAGATACATCAGAAAAGTACACTAATGGTGGTGCTCAAGATCTCGATAAATATTACAATTATTACAAAAATAAGGAAGAAAATAAGGAATTTACAAATTCAACAGATTATCCTAAAGATTTATTAGTATTAAATAATATTTATGACAATACTCGTGCGATTGGATACCCTCATGACTTAGCGAGTAGTCCGTATTTTGTTAAAAGGACAAATTTTAATTTAAGACCCGAAAGGCATCAATTCGATGAAAAGATAGTGAAACTTGGAGTACTGTTATCAGCAGACCCTACCCAAGTGTTTTCACTAGCTAAAGTCCTTCCAATAGTAGAAATGGCAGCCGTAGCAGTAACAATGGAGGATGGACCATTACCAGGATGGAAAATTTTAGTGGACTATAGAGACACAAGATGTTCTTCTGTTGACGGACCCTTGGCAGCTTTTGAGTTTTACGTTAATGGTTCTGCTGGTAAGTGCTACTAAGTAATGTTTGTCACTTTAATATAATTTTTCACCTTAAATTTTTGGATTTCATAAGATATATCATTTTAGATGCATTTATCGGGCCAGGATGCGAATATGTGATAGCCCCAGTCGCCAGATATGCCGGTCCATGGCGGATTCCAGTCTTAACTGCTGGTGGTCAGGCTGAAGCATTTGGATATAAACAACCGAGCTACCAAACTCTCACAAGAATGATGGGCAGCTATACACAAGCGGGGGTAGCGATTAGAAAAGTTTTTGAGGTAATTAAAATGTGAATCTTTATAATTTTGTGTACTGAATGTTGTATTGTGTTATTGGTGATTTATTATTTTGGTTTAAAATAAGTTTTTTTTACGTGTATTGTGTTTTATTTTATGAACGTTCTGGTTTTTGGCTTGCTCACTTTTTCTTCACGTGATTATTAGATAATTACTTACCATTTTAATTTTTGTTTTGGCTTTAAATCTAAACACTTATTAGTAGTAAAAGAAGACTGGAAAACTTTATGTAACTATTATTTGCTATATTTTAAGTTACTTATTTAATTTTACAAAAGGTTAAATATTTTAAAATAACGCATAACTAAAATACATAATTGGAATCTTAGATATTTTATAACAATTTACTGCCACTGACATATTTATTGCAATTTTTTTTCTTGGTTCAGTAATAAAATATGCTGCAATTGAAGATGTAAGTATTCGACTGATGCTGACCCCACGTGTGTAGGAGAAGGTTAGGGAGATTATCGAAAGTATAATTTTTATGTTTTATTTCTTTTTGTTACTCAAGCGTTACATCCACATCTTCTATTCAGAATAGTTTAGATTCTATATTAAACAACTATACTAACAACAACATCGATATTCATATTAGTTTAGTTAGTTCTACAAAATTCTACAGAATTCTTAAAGCTTCATTGAAACTAAAGGTTTTGATACAATTTATCTACCATTTTTTTAAAAATGTTTTTTTATTAGAACCGGCTTTAAGGCATCCTAGAACGAGAATATGTTTTCCAATTAATTGTTCCTAAGTTACGTCAAGCTTCCAAGATGTACATCTTTATCTGCTAACTATTTATTATTCAAAATGTGTACTCCAACTTTTGACACACCTGATTCTAATAGATTAACCTAATACTTGACTTGAATTTTTATCTACCCAGATGGTTTGTTTGAGTAATTATTGAAATGTGCTCAATATCAAGGGATATTTCTGTTGTCTTTGGTTGATTTGGTTATTTTGTATATTATTTGTTTCAACATTGTTATAAGATATTTTTTATTTTACAATAGACCTATATTTTAGTGCTTCTCAATTTTTGTCCTCAGTGAGACGATTATTAGGAAGTTACATATTGATATGATTTTTTGAATCACATGTTCAATTTCTTTAACTTTTCTTTCTGCCTTCTAGAAAAAAATATACACATATGTAATAAATTTATTTTCTTATTGTTGCAGGAATTCAATTGGCGTAAGCTGGGCATGCTCTATCACAACAATGACCCCGCATCTGGAAAGGGGAATAGTCCATGTTACCTCACTCTTAGCGCCGTGTTCACCGTTCTGTTGAAGAAGAATTCAGGATCATCAATACCGAATATACCGTTCGACGAAACGGTGACAAACACAACAGTGATAAAGGAATTACTAACAAATCTCTCGTTAATGACGAGAAGTGAGTATGAGAAACGTCTAAACAAAATGATCTGTTTCATTTTAAACCTTTCTATTTACAGATATATAAATATACACAAAAATTATAGGATTTTCAAAAAGTGGTGACTTTTTACGTAATCTCATGGCGCATTTTTTTTAATTCCGCTATATTTTTTTAGTATCGTAAAACAAACGTATTTACGGGTCCACTCAATTAAGCAATTAGAATTCTTTTTTAAGACGGCTTTTAAGTATCAGAATTTATTTAGATGGACCATGGTAATGTTGAACAAAACATTTGTGGACGATGGTACATTATTCATCAAAATTTTTAACTATTGGACTCACGGCCTAATGTTAAAACAACCATGCATTTTAGCAGACTTCAAAATTTTAATACTATTTGTAGTATAAGCGTGATTTTATAATTTAAGAAGCTGTTACATATTTAATGGCGTTTCACTATTTGGCTCTAAATCATTTCACTAAGAGAAATACTTTGTGTCTATTTAATGTTTAAAGACCAATTAACTCTTAGTGCGATACTGAATGTGGGAGAAAATTTTGGAACTCCTTCAGTTTTTTTTTAATTGTATCATGGCAAAAACTATTATAAATTCGATAACTTATCCATTTCATGCAAATGTATGTAAATTGATTATTTACGATTGTGTGCATTATTGTATGTGTGTACATTAGTGCAACTAACTATGTGAAATGGCTTTCTCACTGCTATCTACCGTAGTATACTTCGTGGGAACTACAATATATTATCTAAAAAATATGCACTATAAAATGTCGTTGCAAATTCTTGGTCTTTGATTTGAATGTTGCTTTCTTCACTAGTGATCGTGTGGTTGTAGTTAAGATAGAAATTAAGCCTTCAATGAACAATCGTCTCAAAGGAAGAGTATCACTTAGTATTTAAAACTTTTAGTTGTTCACGCTGCGATATGTCATTTGTGTTTCATGTGGATTCCTAAATGAATTGTCTAATATTTGGTAATAGACCAGTTATTTCCAATTTTATTAGAATTAAGATTCAATAAAGAATAATTTCGAATTCTAATTATGTTACCTCTTTAAAATATTGCATCGTGAATGAGCAATACTTATTAAAATCTAAAACAATGTTTTTCTACCTAATTTTCTGTTTCTGTTGTTGTTCTTTACTTAGTTGTGGTTGTGTAGTTCAAAAATTTAAGATGTTAGTTCAGGTGCCTTAAATATGTTGCTATAATTTGTTATTAATTTGATGATTAACAGATCTAATGTTCAAAGTCGTTTGTGTTAGCAATTTTAAATAACACTGATCATCAGCTTCATAACTTTATCATAACCGTGAAATGCCAATCAAAACAATTGTATTACAGAAGTCTCTTTTTGTAAGATAATGATAGGGAGGAGTATATTTCGACATAGTTTTGTCATTTTATTAATAGCCGGTTTCCCAGCTACTTTTAACCATTCGTTAATGTTTTTGGTTCGGTTTCATGAAATGCATTTCCGAACTACGTAACTTGAGTTTTACTCTATTGCGATTCAGGTCAACCTGACTCTAATGAATCACTAGGTAATGATAAAATAAATGGAATCCTCAGAAAGCCAGCATTAATAATGTGATTTTTGTTACAGTTGTGGTGGTCTGCGCTAACCCGAGCACAGTAAGGGAGATAATGCTCGCCGCCGATGAACTGAACATGGTGTCATCAGGAGAATACGTATTTTTCAACATCGAACTGTTTTCTAAGTAAATAATGATTTTTTAAATTCAATTAAAAAACAACATTAACTTAAAATGCTTGTTTTATAACTAAGTGACCACCCTTATGAGCAAACTACAACAGAAGTGTACACAACGGGTACAAGTAAAAAGATTTTTAATAGTTTTAAGTGAGAACCGAGCAAGCCACCGGAATTTGCCAAAATAATGAAGCGACCTCAGCTTATAGACATTCGCATTTGCCAATGCATTGCTTACATTTAATACAGAAATCCGTTTTTACTTCCGGTTGCAAATGTTATTAATTGACAAAGGAAGGGCCGTACATAAAAGGAACTTTCTCTTTCCTAGTCCGAACGTCTTACTAATCGACGCTTTTATAAACAGCTTAGCATCCGCGTCATCAAAAGAACCATGGAAGATAGAAGGCGATACAGAAGAACGGAACGAGCGAGCTCGACGCGCGTACAGCGCGGTACTGACAGTCACCAGCCCAGCGCCGGAGAAGAAAGAATACCTCGAGTTCTCTGATAAGGTCAGCCTACATGTAGCCCGTAAGTACAGCATGAGCAGTGCCGTGACATCATAAATGGCATATAACATCTAGCAGTAAGACTTCATCCATGACACCAAATTGACTTTCTAGATGTAAATTCGGATGTTGTAGTTAGCTAATGAAAGGTTGTAGAAGCGAAAGAGGTATCCCAGAATGTAACATAATACAAATTCGATAAAAATTGTTAATCCAGGTTACGGAGTTTATGCAATTTTTGTAGTTTTATGTTCGTACTAGCTCTTGCTCGCGCCTTCGCCCGCGTGAAATTAAAAGTAACAAAAAATATAGCCTATGTTACTCACTGAAATCGGCCCAGTAGTTTTAAAGTTATTTCAATACATACAAATCTTTCCTCTTTATAACAGTAGGATAGTTGTTAATAAACAATTTGTTTACAGGTAAAAGATCTGGCGGCTACGAAGTATAACTATACATTCGGCAAAGGGGAGATGGTGTCAACATTCGTTGCAGCATTCTATGACGCTGTGTTGCTGTACGCTCTTGCTCTTAATGATACTTTGAGCCAATCCGCCGACCCGAGGGGTCAGTTAGATGGGTCGGCAGTTATCCGCAACATGTGGAACAGAACCTTTCAAGGTAATCTATGTTGTAACATTTTATACATCTATCTGTAAAGACTACGTATTTAAGCCAGAGGTAACAAGGCAAAAGTAAAGACATACTCAAATAGAAACAAGTTAATTATTTGTCTACAAGTCTACAGTATCTATTGTTTGAAAAACACATTTTGATTTTCAAGTAACATGTAAATTTATTTCTTTTTTTTCATCAAATCTCTATCTAACAAAAAAGATAGACGTGAAGGCCACGTGTTACGAAATAGTTCCTGTGCCGGAGGCCGAGCAAATGTGCGCGATTTATGCACATATTTATGTATACTGTATTCAAAGTCTCTTATGCAAAACATGCTCTTGAATGAACGCATTCGGTGCACATCCTCTGAAGCTATACTATTTTTAACATTGTATTCTTATACAAAAATGTTACCTTATCTATGCGATTTTTTATAAATAAATCATCTAATTTTGAAAGCATTATAAAACTCAAAAACTTATCGGATGTTTTATCAATTGTTGCTAAAATATAAGAGTTCGACAGCAGAATTATTCAATAACTAGCTGTTCCTATTCGACTTCATTCGCATTAAAAATCTGAAAATCTTATGTAATTGTTTACATGTGTCAAATTATCAATTGCAAATGTCAAAATGATAAACCATGTCAACCTTGCTTTGCTTCCTTAATGTTGGCAGCTTGTACTTTATGGTCCCTTTCCCACATAAAGGGTTTTTTCAAATTTATATATCCCCCTAATTTAGTAGCGTAAAATACATAGCCTAAAGCGTGTCGTAAGTGTAGGGGTTTTTATTAAAGAAAGAATTATTCAAAAATATGCTGTGGTTGCTAACATTGTACGCCACGAAGTAGTGTGTGTTTACGCTTTATTATATAAGCATAAATATAAATAACAATGTTCATAGACATTTTGCGGAGATTAAGTCTTATGTACGGCCTTAAGTAGTCCTAACGGAAGAAGTCGCGGTCAACAGCTAGTCTGTATCTAAAGAATTATACTAGACATATCGAATGATATTCAAAATTCTTTTGTTCCTAAATTACACCTCACTGCTGTTCCCACAGGTTAGACTCAATCAAGTCTCAAGGGTCGACTCGCGTGGTCTGTTCGTCCAGTGTCAGTAGACCTCGCTAAGACAGCTACCTTCTCAGTGACTGGAACTTTGTAAGATATGTAAGGGTCAGGTTAACTGGTCAATGTAAGTCATTACCGATGAGCCGTGACTTCCGTAGCATTGTTCGAATTTTCTCACATTAAGATTGCTTAAATAGTAATTTGAAATGCATTGATAAGATTCTCGTGTGTTTAAAATAAATCCACCTCAAATACAAACTAAAGGATTCCTTAGTGTAGATTCAACTGCCTAAGTAATTGTCCGATTCTACGTAACATGTCTTTTTACATAGTTCAAGCTAACTTTAAATTTCAAAACACGAACACCCTCTGAAATTCATAGGTCTCAAGTGTAGTGAAGTAGGTTCCTTTGTCCTTCACGTCACTACAAATTAAGAAACAAAAGCTACATCCAGACAAAACAACTTTTAGGCACGTACTATGACTCCTGAAGTTACTTTAAAAAGAGAAATTTAGAACTACCTTAGGTATTTCAGATAAAGTTCATTTTTGCACTTAAGGTTAGTCCCTCTGTGTATATTGCATTTAATACTTTCGCTCAAAGTGTTAAGGTTGATATTTGCATGCCTTAAGGTAATATTTGCCTATGCCTGCGATTGTCTACGTTTTTTATTATTCCCGGGAGAGGGCGCTGTGATGACAGACTGTCTGGAGTGTTTATTAAACATGGAGGATGGAGTTAGATAATTTCTTTTGAGTTTCTGCATCAGAAGGGCATTCACATTTAACAAGAGAGTTCCAAGATGCAACTCCGTCCGCGTGGAATTAAAAAAAAAACTGCGTAGCCTATGTGTTCTTCCAGACTATCCTCTACATCTATGCCAAATTTTATCGAAATCCATTGAGTCGTTTACGCTACAAACTTTAACAAACATCCATCCATTCATCTAAACTTTCGCATTTATATTAGTATGATTGTGTCCCTAAGTCAATGTCCCGATCTCTTCTACGTAGAATAAATAAAAGCAAAGAATCTTCTTTAAGAATATGCACATATAGAGGCGTGAAGCAAAACCTGTCGCATGTTCCCCGCATTGTTATTATGATATATCTCCATCTTCAAACAAAAGACAATCGAAATTTTACAAACTTAAACATTCACCTACGAAACTACACCATAACTCTTATCACAAGGCAATAAGATATAATTTACAATTAAAAACACTCCTTATTCAATGTTATCATTTGCATAATAGTTGACAATATGCACCTTATGGTTATTGAAATAAGAGTGCCTGTGAATTTGCATGCGTCTTACAAGGACATTTTCGAGACGAGACGAAGCCTGCATAATGATGGATTCGCGAGTCGCATTGCTAATGCGAGCTGCGTTATGCTTTCACACGAGTGTAGTAGTCACACAGAGCAGTAGACAATGTATTACTGCTATTATAGTTAAAGCAAATATGCGTTCAAATAATAGCAATACTGCACTGCTTATTGCATACAAAGGTACTACCCTAGTGTGAAACTATCGTAAGACTGCGTTACGTGTCTTTTGTTGTAATGTTGTGGTTATGTTGTAACGTTGTTGTCTTTTTGTTGTGTTGCGGTTTTGTTGATCTGCAACAATGGGCGGGTAACAAGCGGAGATTGATGACACAGCGCATCATGTGTTAATTCTGGTATCATTTTAGGTTAAACTATTTTAGTGTAGCAGTAACATGCCAAGAAGCAAGCCTTTTCTTCCTTTTCTAATTAATTTTAGATAAAATCTTGTACTATATCTTACTAGCTTTCGCCCGCGACTTCTTTCGGGTGAGATTAAAAAAAAACAAAACTGAGTAGCCTATGTGTTCTTCCAGACTATCTTCTACATCTATGCCAAATTTCATCGA
>DVQG01001792.1:0-10034 GCA_018231605.1 Papilio ambrax
ATCGCTAAATTCTCTACACTATAATCAATACTAGAATTGTCCTATAAATTAGTTAGTAATAAAATAATAATTTTAGTTGAGTTCGATAATTATTAAAACCGAATATCGATATTTCAAAATTGTTCGTTAAACGTGTTTGTACGATACCTGTCTATTGAGTATGGCATTTGCTGCCATACATACAAATAGAATTCGACACTTCATATGCGTTATTTATCAAACTAATCTAAATTATTTAGACAAACTATAGCAGACTTTGACATTAATTTGACGTTTAAGCAGAGCACAGATGACGTAACTTCCATGAATTACTATAGCTAATTTAACGAGTTGTAGTTAATTCTAGATATTTTTTGTCAGAATCCCTTTTTGAAATAGTGGTAATTTATTCACATTACGCTGATAGGTTTTCTGTCTACAAAATATGTAATTTTTAAAGTATTATTTACCAAAGTTTTTTTTACAGTAGGTATGTTCTGTATGTAGTTATATTTTTAGTGGCAGTACAGATAATGAGTTATTGTGTTCATGATTATAAAGGACATGAAAATGTTTAAGGATCTAGAAATAATAAGAAAAAATTCCACTGTGAATTTGCACTTTATTTAACAGCCATTAAGCTTCTGCCTGTGCCTTCAGTTTCTTGATGTAGGATTCCTTCTTCTGCTTGATTCTGTTCTTCCTCTCAGCCAATGTCAGCTTGCGCTTGTTCCATCTCTTCTGCTTCACCTTGTCCTTACTGGCTTCCTTCTTCTTATGGGATGGGTCAGCTCGGATTGCTTCATGTGCTTTTTTGTAGGTTGTTTCAATCTGTTTAAAAAATAGGTATGATTAAAAAATGCACAAACAATTAACTAATGAATGAGTTTTGACATAATGTGATGTAGCAATTACATATGATCCCTGAAAAAATTTGTTCAGTGATTAGTAAGTTATAAATGCGTTCATTTTGTCCAACTTCGGACACTGCACATTAATGAAATGAACAGTAATTTGGTTGGACGTAAATTATTATTAATAAACTTATGTTTAACTTACAGCATCAGCATTTACTCCCAGTTTAATGTATTTGCCAAATTGCCTCTTGAATGAATCTTCATCTTCTTGTTCAAGATTGCGCATGTATTCAGCAACATGTAAACCAAAGATGTGTGCCCTGTAGAAACAAAATTAAATTAAATTTACACATATTATGTTGATGTAGGTAATTCTAAAGTATTAAACTGTGTTGCAGGAAAACAAATTAACAAGTGTAACATGAGTACTTTCAAATGTATTTCCTCATAATTTCATAAGCTTATTTGAGTGTAATCAAAACCGGTTTAGAGAAACAAAATGTAGTTTCTGTTCACAACCAATAACCTTGATATTTATGTTGCTCCGATAGGGCTGTTCGATAAATAGATATACTATTAGTCGAAGGATGAATGGAGCAAATACTTCATAAAGCACAATAAAATCAATTACCTGTGTACTTCAGCATTGAACTTTTTAGATTCAGCATCATATCCAGGGAACCTCTTGATGGAATGTGGTACATTAAGTCCACCGTCAACTGCTCCTTTCATGGCACCAAACACACGGGCTCCAGTGGTGGTGCGAGCAAGACCTACATCGAGGTAACACCTAAAAATATAAACTTTTGATAACAATTCTAAATAATGTACATTTGCTCATTTAAAATGAACTGCTCAGTTAAGTTTGTACAGTAATTTGTTAGCATCAGAATGTCAGTCCGCCCGTTTGTTGTCATCATATTAATTTTTCAAGAAAAAAGAAAGTGAAAGCCATAATTCAAAAATTATGTTTAGTTATACCAAAAGAGCCTGAAAATTTTAATTTAAAAAACTACACATTTTGTCCGGTGTAGTCTATACCAAATTAAGTGTTAAGAAGAATGCAAAAGATACATAATTACATAACCCTAAAATCAAATTTCGATAAGTCTACCTGAATGCGCCAGGGCCATTGTCTACAGGTTCTACGTTGTATTCATCACCAGTGACTTCTGTCGCTCCAGAATACAGGGAGTCCAGCCCTAACCTCTGCAGTAGACGTCTGGCGAGTAACAAGCCCGTGCAGTATGCAGCAGCATAGTTAGTAAGACCTACCTAAAAACAAATTACATTTTGTAAGTACAAAAACATTAAAAAGAGATTCTTAACATTAACTTATTTGATTCAGTAATGAACATATAACAACAGGGTTTTGTGCATTTGTACAGTGCTTCAGACCGCCCGTTCAAAATCATCATGTAAATTGAAAAATAACAATCACAATACTTAAAATTCAGCATTTACTATTGTGTGATTTGCATTGAATTTTAATTTTTAGACTGCTGGACTACTTACTTTGATTCCATATTGGGGAAGTTCATGTGAGTAGGCTGCACACACAATGTGGTCTCCTTCAATTCTTGAGTAAGCCACCTGGCAGGTAACATCTTTGTTGGACAGACGTACAATGAGGCGGTATTTAGGAGTGTTGTACTTGTTTTTGTCCTAAAGGCATAAAACACATCATTAAGCATACAGTCCTAATACAAAAAGTTATGTAGTATTTAATCATAACGTTGGTTGGAAACTTACCTGAACAATAAGGCGTTTGCGGGCATAGTAGTCAGTTTTGCCTTCACGACGCCTCTTGAACTTAACTTGGTACCTCTTAAAGTATTGCTTATTCTTGACTACTTTCACGAAACCCTGAAAACGATTGAATACTATAATGACTGTAATAACTAAACAAAGCTTTGGTGTATATACTTGAAGTTATCAGAGACACTGTATAATCAATAACGCTACAGTCGAATACAAAACAACACGGTTGTACACATAGAACATGGCACAATTAGTTAGTCTTGAATCTTCTGCGGCATCAGATGACGCGCATGTGTCGTTATTTCATCATGTGTTTTTAGGTTGGGTAAAATAGAACAATAGCATAATGTTTAACACAACATATGAAAAAGTGAATGGCGAAAGCAATATGTGGTATAACCTATCCACTTTTTAACACGGAATCATTCACTGGAACAGCAAAATATAATTTATTACAGAGATATATTTGTTCGTAAAAGAAAACCGAAATCTTATTTTACAATCTTTTGCTCACCATCGTATCAAAATTATAAAATCTCAAGTAACTCGGTTACCCACCGAAGGAGGATACCGGAAAAGAGTCTTTTTTGGTTAACAGCGAATTGACAGAAATTCGATTGGTGTTGCCTTACCACTTATAAAACGTAGAAGTGTGGCAAAGTTTTATCAGTTTATTTCTATTTTATTTCATTTTCTTATTAAACAAGTAGTTGTATCAAAATATAGCAGAAAATTAATTTACTATCAAGAGTTAGCTTTATCTTACTATTTGCAATAAAAGGCAATTATGTAAGTTTTAAACAAAACAAAGAAATAAGTAATTTTATTTCTTATGTTTTTAGTTATTATTCTTTCTTGCATTTTTACTATTCATTTGCACGTATTTTTAAACATACCACCTATGATTAGGTAATTGATCCAATTACTCTAGGACTGTGGTGGTATTTAATTGTAAAAATTTTATACAAAACAGTTTACGTAATAATATTTTCTTAAAGAACAAAAAGATCGTATTGATCAACTCAGTAATAAATACCTAGTTTATTTAGAACTAAAAAAAGATAAAAGGAATCAAGCTAAAAACAAAGCAAAAAAGTAAAAACTGTCTATGAATCGCTTTTTACTATTTTTCTGGTAAAATTAAAAACATACGTCTATGGTTCGTTATGGCTTCCTCCTTTTCATATCCTGAATTATTTTTGGCGGGTTTTATATTTACCTTGCCCTTTTTATATGAAAAAAGCAATGTTTTTCGATATTACCTAAAGTTTTTCTTGTACTATAGTTATGTATTAATAACGTGTACAGTTTTATTGCCCGTAGTGTTTTTTTATCCTCGTGATGTTACGAATCTCATGTAAAATATTGATTATTTTTTATGTCCGTGAAAATCTTGTGTAATTAATAAATTTAATTAAGTTTCTTATTCTTACAGTGTCGCATCTCGATTTTGTCGTTATGCTTCGCATATTGTGGGTATTGAATGGGAATTACGAGGATTGGAACACTGGGATAATGAACAGTGTTACATAGTTATTTCGAATCATCAGAGCTCATTAGATATTTTAGGTAAGCAATTTTTAATATAAGCAATCTTTGATAAATGTTTAATACTTACACTTATTACTTCTTTAACAGGTATGTTTGAGATGTGGCCGCGAATGAAGCGGTGTACTGTTGTTGCAAAAAGACCTCTAATGTTCGCTGGAGCATTTGGATTCGGTGCTTGGCTTTCTGGTCTTGTTTTCATCGATCGTCTTAAAACTGACAAAGCTCGTCGACTTATGAAACAAGCCACTGACAGAGTTATACGCGAAAAGGTAAGAAATAAAATGTTTTCATTAAAAATAATTGATAACTTAAAAGTACATGTGTATATATTTAAATGCTGTTATTTTTTTAGACTAAGCTGTGGATATTTCCTGAAGGAGCAAGATACAACAATGGTAATATACAGCCGTTTAAAAAAGGTGCATTCTATCTAGCCATAGATGCCCAAATACCAATAATGCCGGTTGTTTTTAGTCAATATTATTTTCTTGATAATGAGACAAAAACTTTTGAACCAGGTTTGTACATGAACAAAATTTTTGCTTCCTGTCTATGATAAAAAAAGCATTTAAATTAAAATTATTTTTATTTGTGTGTCAAATTTTATATTTTCTTCCTTGTCATTTTGAGATTTTACTATCATCAGGTGGAATATTTATTATTATTAAAATGAAAATAATTTTCTTTCCAGGAAAAGTAGTGATCACCAGTTTGCCACCAATACCAACAAAAGGTATGACTCGTAATGATTTAGAAAGTCTGTCTGAAATGGTTCGTCACAAAATGATTGAAGTCTTCAATGAGAGCTCCAAAGATTTAGTTAAGCAAAAGAAAATCGCAATTTAATTTATATTTGACTGTGATCATTGTTTACATCATTAGCATTACATTTGTGTTATTGTTAATTAATTTTAAGTTATTACTCAAAATGTGAATATAAATATTCACCAAAGCTAAACACTTATGTTTAAAGTGATAAGTTCTAGTCAAATTTATAATACACATTTATGATTTATAAATGTTACCAGTATTATTAAGCAAAAATGTTACTTATTTTTAGTTGCCTTTAATTTCACTGTGCTTAATTAGAGAGCAAATCAAACAATATGTGTGAAGAAATCATATATCAAATGTTTATTAAGATAAATTAGAGAATAAATTTTATTGCAAATTACAATTAGGCTGTGTTAAATACATATTCTACATAATGATTGGAATTAGATAATAATTTTGTAAAAGTAGATTTCATTTTAATTTAAAATGTTTTCATGAACTGAGATAAATCTTGCCATTTTAAAGCTTACAGAAGCTAAAATAATTTGTATAACCATTTATGCTAGTCTTCTATATTGCATTATATTTACATTTATATACATTATAATTTATCAAAAGACAGTTTAGTATTATTTAAATGTAACATTCACTTTGATTCAATAAATATTTGAAATCTGAACCTGGACAAACCATGTTTAATTCCAATTTTCACCCCAACCTTCATTTTCATCACAATCTTCAACGGGAACAAAATTTAATTTACTACTCACATCTTGTAATTTGTCTGTCTCTGTAGCAATGTTTTGTTTCTCTATAACTGGTTCCATATCTGCAAAGAAGTCAAATTCGTCTATGCTTCTCTTAAAATCCATTTTTGTACTTTTTATATCCAACTCTGAAATGTCAATAATGTGTTTTTTTGCTTCCATGGCTGCTTTTTGTAACAAACTTCTATCTGTTAGTGGTTTTTCTACAGAGATTGTTTGTTCAATTTTCTGCGTTTGTTTTGCTTTATTAATATCAATGTTACTGGTTGAAGAATTAATTATATCAATTTCATCAATTTTATCTGATTCCAATGTAAGTTGTCGATTAGGGTTATCCCAATCACCCCACTCTTCTTCAGAATCAGTTAACATACTTGTGCTTGGTTCCATATTTTTATCTTCATCTTGAGCCTCTCCTCCTACAGGTGTGGGTCGTTCATTTAAAGCCAAGGTTTTCTCAAACATTAATGAAACCCCAGTATTGTAAACTTCAGAGCAACGGAAATCACTTAATGATTTTGTTGTATATCTCTCATCTTTGTGCATATTAGATGTATCAATTAAGACACTGTTCGACTTAGGTCTGCCATCAGTGAAAAATTTAGATCTTTTACCTCCTATTACAGTATCGGCACCTAGTATTGGTACTAATTCACTCAAACAAACCAAAGTTGATGCAACTAAATTATCATCTATATCTTTTATACCAAGAAGTAACTGGAAAAAATAAAAAAATAATGAATTGCACACTGTCTGAATCATATATAACTGTGCAAAAAGCAAATTAACAATTAATACCTCTGGTAAAATATGCTGTGAAAGTTCTTCATGAGAAAACACATGAACAAATTTAGTAAAGTGCATTAAAAGGATCATTCTGACTTGACTATCTCTAACTCCAAATAACTGTAACAATCTTGGTTTCACATGTTCCTTAAATACACCTAAGCTAAAAAAGCCAGTGGAATCTTCATTCTGCAATCTATCTGCAAGGAAAAACAAACTTGTTTGGTAAATAAAGGCTAATTAGAGTCTAAGAATGTTAAGGGATATCATACCATTTTTAGGTTTTAGTATATACGGAATGACATCTCTTCTTGCTGTTGCATCCAGAAGTGTAAGTCTTGATAGTAATAGCCCACCAAGCTGTTTTGCAACAGTTTCCTCATCATAGTGTTTTAGATTTATTAGTATGTTAGAAAAAAATTGACTTTTATCATCTTCTTTCTTTAGTGGCAAATAGTACAGGAATTTGTAAATTGAAATAAATTCATGATTGAAAAAGTCATGCTGTAAAATTTCTGACAAATTTGGTCGGTTTTCAGGATTGCTATTTTGAAGACAATCTTTGCAAAACTTTTTAAAATCATTTAAATATGGAACATCATCTGGAAAGTAAAAGAATCAAAATTAATGTGCATTCTAAAGTAAAATATTATGAAGTCTTAAGAAATAAAGGTAGTTACCATCATTCCGACCTTTGAAGACATCAAATACTAAAACAGCATAAGCATATTGGTCTACCTTAGATATAAGCTCTTGTGACTCTTCATCTGGATCCACTGCTTTGTCATATCTATTAAAAAATAATTTATTAAAAATAAAACAGTATTACAGAATCAATTGAACATTATTCTCATACCTGTGAATTCTAGCATGTTTCAAATATAAGGGATTCAAATCAGTAAATGTACACAAGTATTGTAATCCTCCAAGCTTCCACTGACCATCACCTGATACATATATTGAAGACATACTGACATTATTATGTGACACACCAGCCTAAAATATCACATTTAATGAAAAATAAAATTAACAGTTATCAAACCTTTTTAAAATATATGTTTTTTTTTATTCTCTAATAGTCTATGTTTAACAATATATTTCATTTATTACAGGTATAATTTATTTCATTGTAAATGAAATCTGACATACCTGTTCATGAAGAAATACCAAAGCTCTAAGTATGTTATTCAATCCAATACAAATTTGTAAAGGTGTTTGTTCATTCAACACTTGTGATAAAGGTTGCACATATTCGGTAACTAAATGAAATGTCCTCTGCTGCCATGATGATATATATCTCATAATACAAGGATGCCGATATTTCAAGAGATTCTGTAAAACATATGGATTAAATGTCCTTACATATATTTTTCAATGAAATAACCTAAGTTTTAAGTAATACATACATTAGAAAACTTTTCCAATGGCGTTGCTGTTATCCATAAAGGTCCCAACACAACCTCTCCTTTAAACACAGACACAGAACCATCATCTTTTAAACTAAAATATCTACAACTATCACTAATTGTTGCTTGAAAATGTGACCAAAAATCTGTTGTTTCGGTAGGTCTCTCATCAATTTTGAGACCACTTAAGTGAGAATTTTCATTGCCCATCATTGATAACTTTATTTGTAACTATTGTAACCACTGATTTTAAGTTTCACTTGATAAAACATTACTCATTATTTTACACAGAATGTATCATTATTAAATAGATGTGACGAATATTGGTCTGGTGATAAATGAATTTACAATATATAATTTATATGTGGCTTACTGTTACTGGTTAACCTGACACAACTTGAACCTTCCAATTTTCCTGACATTTTGACAAAGCAGTGACAGTGACACTTATATTTTTAAAACTGAGAGGATGATGTCATTTTCGTTATCCATCCATTGTTTACTCAAGATTATGAAGCCGTCATCTACAGACGGAAAACTAAAATTACTATACCCATGTTAGTGAAACAATTAAACAATTTACATCCCACAAGGTAAAATTATTTCACTCTAACCAATTGAATAAATTAAATGCTATGGCAGAAACAAATATGTCAAAATGACATTTTGATACGATTTGACAATTATTACTGAATTTTGAAATTTTGACAGAACATCGAGAAAAATGGCTTCAGCTTTAGTGAAGAAAATATTAATATCTAATCCAAATGGTGTTCGCAAGGCGGCTGAAATATTTTGTAACGCAACTAGAAACCGTAATGTTCAATACTTATACTTCTACTATAAATCTTATACATAATAAGTATTATTTTAATGACGTTACGTCACATTTTGTACTTTTAGATTGGAACTATCAATACAAACCAGGCCCTTATCCGAAAACCCCCGCAGAAAGAGCGGCGGCTGCAAAAAAGTATGGGATGACCATAGAAGAATACCAACCTTATCCAGAACACATGTGTTATGGTGATTATCCTAAACTGCCTGATATTGGTGCAGATTCTAAGGATCCCTTCTATCCTTATGATCACCCGGAGTTAAAGAGGAATTTTAACGAACCGGTATGTAAATAACTTACTGCACTTATACAATGGAGCAAATAATTTGTTTACAAGATTGAATTCTAACAATCATGTAAAAAAGTTGTTAATCAGTGTTGTCCTTTATCATGTTAGTATCAACTTATATATTATACTTAATATCATTTGAAGCAAACAGAACATGATTGTTCTGTTTCTTCAATAATTGACTCACATTTCAAATTTTCTAGTATTTTCACTTTCCACAGTTTTGCAGTGTTTTTAAAAATTCATTTATATTCAAATTTATTTCTGATACTTCCAACTACTACAGCGTTTCTAACAAACTAAAATTTAGTATTCTAAATTAAAAAAGGAAATAATACAATTTTACTATATATAGATTCATGCCAGTCAAGAGATATATGGTGAAGACCGTTATGACATTAGCATGAAGCCGAGATTCTCACTTCTGCATCAATGGACATGGTTCTTGGGTGTCATTGGTGGGTCATTCGCTTTGTACATATTCCTGGAAGATTACAAATTTGGAAGACCAGTCACCATCAAGCAGTATCCTAAAGATGGACCTCATTATCTGTTCTGTCAAAAATAGAATTTGAAAAACCATTGCTTTGTTGAAGCTTTAAAGCATTAGAAAATATTAAATAGCAATAAAATATTCAGAAAGTTATTGTTTTTCATTAATTGTGTTTGAAAACTAATTAATGTAACTTCAATCAGTGTATAGATTTTTGCTTAAATATAATGTTTGGATGTTTCTGAAATTAATATTGTCCCTATTGGAGAGCTTGAAACTTTTAAAGTTCAGTTTGATTGATGACTTAGTTAATGTTTGCCCAATGCAGGTCATGGTATAGAACATAGAATAAAATATGCATACTTCTTTTCCAATTAGAGATGTAGTTACAGAAAAAGAGTGTAAAAGTTAATGCTATTTTGTTTTAATAGTTTTATTTAACTCTTAATCCCAAGGAGTTTTTTCCAAAAAACTGATTTTTTAGTATAATTTGTCTAAATAAGATAGATTAGTTTAATAAATGACACATATGA
>DVQG01001793.1:0-10031 GCA_018231605.1 Papilio ambrax
GCTCCGAGCCCCTCTGTGGGGACATATAGTGAGCTGGTGATGATGATGATGATGATGACTTTGTGATCAATTGAGATTTCTCAATCTTACTAATATTATAAATGCGAATGTTAGAATGGATGGATGTTTGTTACTTACTACGTATCTCTAGAACGGCTATTAATCAAGATTTTTTTAATTACATGCAGACAGATTCGCGGCCGACAACTATATGTTATAACATTTTTGTGTGCATATCAAAAATTCATCCGCAAAAATGAACATAGTTTCATTGTTGTTTTTTCTATTAACTACGTTTTTTTTTTATAAATCACAATTTTAATAATATCCTCAAATATCTTTTAAACGTTTCCATTTATATTTAAACTAAACACAGTTATGGGGAATGCAGTTTCCTTTATGGATATCCAAAAATAACTGCCCCTTTGCCAGCATGTGGTCGATGTCAAGTCTTTGTAATGCTGTTAACATTAAATGTAATTTATTTCTACTTTCCCTTTACTTTCCGAATTTATATGTATGATATATTACGCATTTCTTATATGTACAGTTAAAGAATTAAATTCGCTTCCCACTTGGATCGAATACAACAAACTCTCACCATATAAGCTATAATGTAACAGTCGTATATGTTTTCCATCTTATTGCAAACCAAAATGGGCAGGAAACAAATTTCCGTGACTGTGGTGGTATAACCTACATTCAAGACTTCAGACGCAAATTAAAAATGTGACGTTATATGTCATAGTTGACATTTGCAACATTTGGGGTTACGTTTATCAATGTTCAAACACTCCATGCAAACAAACATTTATAAATGCCTTATTAAATATGCAAAACCGTAGAAAGTGCATTGTTTGACTGTCGTTAAATACGAAATGGAATATATTAGTACTGTCGAGGTAAAGACATGACAAAAAAATTATTAATTCAATGTCTACTGCGTATTCGTGCACCAAATTGACACGAAATAGGCGTAGTAACACGCACGTCAATTCTCCTCGTGAACACATTTAAACATAAAGACAAGGCTTATACAAACTAGATATCTTATTATTCCTTTAATTGAATGACACTGTCAGTTATCTAGGACCAAACGTGGCCAAAACAGAAGTTATAACTTTTAAACAATAATAATATTATAACAACTTTAGTATACTTCGATATTCAATCTACCGATTCCCGCCAGGAATGGCGCATTTATTCTCAAACTTCTAATTGACATTGACAGATGTCATAGTGATGGGGAGTGTATGTCAATGATTTAGTGTTGCGCCGCTACTCCGGTGCGATACCGATTACTTCTTAACATTACATATTTCTAATCCTTATATTGAGGCAAAGTTGACTATATATGTGGCTAGATATAATGTGGCTTGTTCTCTCACGGCTTATCCCCGCTGTGGCAACAATAGGATGTTTGCGAGATGTCAGGAAACATGCTCCGATGCTCACACGCAACTAATTTGCATTCACCTACATACAGAATAATTAACCATCATCTGCGAACTTACAACATAGGTGCCATGGTATCAAATGTTTGCCAAACATTTGAACCAATCATTTTGACCAATCTTTTGATATTTATATTTTACGACCATTGTAAATTTTGGACTTTGTGAATTTAATTATGAACTTTTATTATCATGTAACACATTTAAATGTTTTTTATTTGTCATCATTATATTTATAAATTAGTTGTCAGTCTATAATCATAAATTCTAAATTATTATTTATCGTATACTTGTTAATAACAAGATTTATTAAAAATCCTTTTTTGCGTTAAAGGTTATAAAAAAATGTTAAGACTTAATAAATAAGATTGTATCAATCTAAATATTTTGTAATAGCACACCTGGTTTTATATTTTAATAAGAGAATAATCTATTTGATAGTAAAATTCCAAGAACGTATTTTTGACTGATTGTATTTGTATCAAAAAAATCTACTATAACTTATTAAAAATGCAAGTATTACATTGCATAAACGTCTCAATAATAACAATTAAGTTTACACCTATTTTTTATTTGTTTTTCACTTTAGAGGCGAGTACACATTGAAATCGAACAAGGTTCAAAACAATTTACCTTAAATAGAACCCGCCTTTACGCTTGTAAACTAATTAAGGTCACTTCTGTAATGATGGCATGTGGCCTATATTAGTTGTTGAAACACGATTTTATAGTTTCGTTAAAATTTGCCATTTGCCGGACACGCGAATTTATCTCGCAAATTGATTTACTCAAGGTTTGCGCTAACAATGACTTAATTTAGTTCTGTCATTGTCACGGATTCAAGCCTCATTGACTGATAACTGTTTTTCTTAAAAATAATAGATCTGGTGTAATTTACTAAATGTTTTTTAATATTTTTTTTGTTGTGTCCACACTAGTTTGGAGTGTCCACACTATTCTAAAACCTAACGGAAAAGTAAATTGTATTTGTATTATAATGTCACTGAGATTTTGTTTAGTTAAATTGAATAAGAAAATAAACGAAATCTTATAGATTTAAGTTCCATAGACGTGTAAAACTCTTCTAAATTACTTTCACTTCTTTTTCCGATTAAACGAACCATGCAAGGAATTGGCCGTGAAGAAAAAAAATATTCAAAATAAATAAACAAAATTTAAATAGATACTTAACATGTTTAATAAGTAGAGCGTAACTGAAATAATTTCTAGACGCGCTAAATTCCGGAAAAATAATAACAATGATCCGATAATATTTAAGGTTGACCTTTTATTTAAACAAAAACAATTAATTTTAAAATAAACCTTGATTAGATTTTTGGTCTTATAAGGTAATTGTATTCAATCCAAGTGAGTTATATAATTTGTTGTCTTCTAGCTTTTACGTTATTTCTCAGCCATGTACTGTTAAGAAAAAATCGGTATCATACCAGAGAAGCGTCACAACACTAGATTATTGATATACACGTCCCATTCTTATGACATCTGTCAATGTCATTCAGAAGTATTAAAGACAAGCGCGCCAATTCTGGCGGGAATCGGTAGATTGAGTTTCGAAGTATCCGTTGATGACATTATTATCTATTTTATTTTAGTTAGGTAGACGCAACTACATTTTTATATCAACTCCAATATAACATAAGAAAACAGAGTCATAAGAAGTCCGTAGTCATTCGTTCACGGTTGGTCGACGATGCAAGACGTTCTCCGCTCTGTAGCTCTCCATACGGCGTCATTACTCGCGTAATCATAGTTCATACCGCGAAAGCCTTTTTTCACACGAGGGTACAACAGTAGACACTGCAGCTCCTATTGCTTGAACAACGAGGGAATAGTTTTGTTATTAATTGTCCTTTCAAACAAGAGCATCGCATTATCTGCTGCTCTGCCTCGCTGTTCTGCCCTCGTGTAAAAAAGCGTTAAAAAATGTTTCACGGTGAACACAGAACAATACGACTAACGGTATATGAGTTTTTGATAATTTTTAGTCATTTGATAATACGTTGTTTTGACAAAATGAGTCGTTTATTCTAACGGTTTTTTCGATGGTGTTTTTTTTTCCCATTCATAACACTTTAATTATTCAGAATTATTCAGTCATTGCATACAAACCAACAACAGACTTCAAAAGAAACGTACGCAAACAACCTAATAAAGTACTAGAAGCGCCTGATACCGTTCGAATGCAATTGCGCTTTTAAACAAATTCCCTGCATGTTGTCATTGAGTTTACCATAACAGGTCAATGGAGATAGCATTTTCACTAATGCGAATGGGGTTGTCAATTACTTATATTTTATTTTAATTAATGTTAATAGGTATTGTTGTTTGCAACTTCAAAGTAACATTAATGTAATGATTGTTGAACTAGGACCAATACGAAGTACAAATTAAATGTTTTAAAACAAAATTTTTGTCTGATAAGAAAAGTTTTACAAAACAATAAATATTTGATTAATTAATTGCTTAAAATTATCATAGAAAATATTGATATTATTCATTCTGTGACAGCCCTGTATCAAGGCTGCATTAAGTGTTTCACCGTTACTGTAGAGGCGGCCGACATTCAGATTTTAAGATACTTTTCCTAATTAGCCCATATAAATTCGCCATCGGTTGCGGATTTCTAAATTTATTATACGACCAACTTCCGCTTACCGTATCGAGTTACCTTTCACCAAGATATAAATTTATCGATTATTATCTACATCAGATCTGTCTCTGTTGATCTGTGTTGATTGGATTTGTTAGTCTTAAATTGAAAATACAACAAATACGAGCTGTCGCCCGCAAACTTTGTGAGCGAAAATTCGGACCATCCGTTACGCCATTTTGACAGCACGGTATTAATAAAAAGATAGCCTATGATATGTCTATGAAATCGGCCCATCCGTTTCGGAGTCGGCTTGCTTTTTTTAAATGCGATTTTCGTTATCAGCAACGCAAATACATCATCTTCCCGAAATCTAGAGTTTTCTTTTGTTATTACAGACACTCCAATTTCATTATATGTATAGATGAACGCTACACGCATGAAAAAGCATGACTTGAGAGAACGGTTATTCCGGCGATAGAGTCAGACAATGGACTAGACGTTCGACTGGTGACGTCATCACGTAGAATTATTGTTCGTTAACCAAATATTAATAACTCTGTTATCTTATGTTTTGAAAAAAAAATCCTATAACGTGCAAATAATTCCGAATGAAGACTTCATTACCATAGAGTAAATGAAACAATGTACAGATTTAAATATTTTATTAATGGTCTACAACTAAAATAAACTTATGTTTATACATTGGCTTCTTTATCAATATTTTTAACATCCCATACACCAACTTCCAATAATACATCCTTCTTAGATTCAAAGTATTCCTTGTACCACATTATGTGATCTTTTTTCTCTTGCGCCGTGTAGAATGGATTCTTTGAAAGACCAACACACACTAACTCCATGAAATGTCTGATTGGTCCATGTCTGGGACACCAACCTTCCAAGTGCACATCTAAGAAAATATGCTCAGAAAAATGTACATTATTTTCGTCTTCCAGTCCTAAAATAAACATAACAAAGATTAATATTCATATAATGATAAATCAAAGTATTATATCAACCCCATATTTCTGTTATAAATGTAAAAGTTTGGATGGATGGATGTTTCTGCAAAACATCATACTGAATCTCAATGAAATTTGGCACAGATGTAAAACTGAGTCTGGATGAACACATATGCAACTGCTAAGTTTTTTTTTTTCAAATTTGAGCAGAGAAAAAGATAGTATGATATAAAAAATTTGCTTATAAATTTAAAATGTCATTGTAATCCTACAGAGTAAAATATTTACCTTGTTCATTATTAATAGGGAACTGCCAGACTTTTCCCTGCTCAGTCCACTGTACCATCTTCTGGAAGTAATTAGCTGAAGGTTGTAATGTAGCTAAATCTAACTCTCTTTGGTTCAATCTCTCCCACACATCAAGCTTTGTGCCATAATTTTCTTCTTTAGCTTTAAATATACCTAATGGTTCTCCACCAAATATATTGACCACTGTGGCTTGAGGTGTGCTATTAAAAGAAAAAGAAATCAGGTCTTTGAGATAAAAAATAAGTAATAATAATGTGTGAACTTCTTACCTCCGTTTAACAAATTCTTTTCTTTGTACAAATCTTGTTTTAGGAGTTTCTGTCCGTGCTTTAGCCACAAAACGTTTAACTTGCTGGCCACGAGTTTCCGTTTTGAAGCCTTCATCACCTTCTTTTGTGCGATCCACTTTCATTCCTACTAATAAGTCACTACAAAATAGACAAAGTTAAAGGTTCAATGTTATTATGATAACTTGCTTTTAGAGATGACATTTCAACAAAGTAATAACTATCAAAGTAAAAGTATGTGTAACTTATACTGACCTTAAGCTTGTAGAGGTTTGATTAATTTTTCCAAGCACTTTTGACAACAATTCTGCTTCAGTCTGTTTGACATCTCCACCAATTGCTTCAGCAACTTTCTCTGCTGCTTTGGTAAGATTCTCTTCTGTAAATATTAATTAATAAATTAATGAGTGCTTGAAAGGCGACATGACCAAGAAGGACGAAGATGACGAAAGATAGATTAACCAGGAGGACGAAAAACCTAACACCGTCCCTACGGGAGTAGGGTAAAGACGTGAAGTATTTTATATTCTATATTATATACATAGAATATAAAATATGGATATTTTTTCTTTGTTATTTTGTATCAAATATTTTGATACATTCAGCTTACTTGCCTATTTTTTGTGTTTTCCTCTCGATCTCATCGCCTTTCGGTTTCCGGTTTCTCTCAGGAGCAACAGTGAATTTCTCTGTATATTCGTTTTCGCTTATTTTAGGCGCTGCCATCATACTTTTTAGAAGAGCTTGAATTTTTTCTGTTGCCTTCTCAGTTTTATTTTGTGCTTTATCCTCTTTCTCTTCTATATTTACAATCTTTCCATCGTTTTCTGGTGGTTTCTCTGACAAACATCTTACAATTACCCTGAAATCTCTCCTGAATTTTAGTCTGTAAATAATTAATATAATAAATATGTGAAAAACGTATAATGCAAAATTTAAATGTAAAAAATCATAGAACGACTTGAAACCTTGTTAACATTTTTTTTGCTGCTTATTACTATGTAAGGCTTAAATTAAAGTATTTGTATTGTAAATAAATACTTGATTTATTTTCTAAAAGTAGTTATTGGAGGTTATGTTAGTGATGGATTGTGACGTTTTCGACTCCCATAGAGTAAAAATATGCGCGATGCGAATGATAGATTAGAAAATCGATTTCCTGCTCCTCGAAAGAAATATTGACTTTTTGTAGAAAAAAAAAATTTAGACCCAAAAATAACGTTTTTTTGTATTTTTTAAATTTTCTTACCAATGATTGATACATTTTTACTTTTATGACACATTGATAGTTTATTAAATGCCTTTGTCGTTAGGTTGTTAGTTATTATTCCCACCTCTTGAATACCAATGGTATACAAATCATAGCTTTAAAAAAATCCGCTGTAAATAGTCTTTTAATATCACGATAAGTGTTATGTTTAGCTCACAGCTATATAAATCAATTTTCTATAAGTGTGGTATTTTATGTAGAGGCTTCAGTGGTGACAAAATCATCATGATTTGTAGTAAATAATGTAAAAAAAGCAAAATAAAACGAATAAGTGTATTTCAATGTTTAAGGCACTTTATTGGCGGACGGGACTAATTGCCGTTTATATTTACAGTTAACATCGAATAATCCTAAATTCCTTATTTAACACAAAACATTTTTGTAATACAATTTGATAAATACACGAAACATATTACTATTGACACAATAAAATACATAAATATTATCAATAAAGTATGTAGTAACAATAAAAGGTATTTCGTCTTCACTGCAGTACAACATTTTTCATCAAGTATTTATTTTTAGTATTCGTCAAAATAGTTTGTTTCTGTGGGTTTCTTCGGTCAAAACTTGTTTACAAAATGTATATGGCATCTGTATTTTTGTAGGAGAATGTAAAAATTCTTGTAGGAGTGTTTTGGCTTAAATAAACCCAGTTATTGTACAAATATTACAAAAAAAAAGTTTGTCAGACTTTAAAGGAATAGTGTAAATTATTCCACCATAAGTTGAAAACTATCGGTAACATATTATGAAACATATTACTAAATTACAAAATAAACATCACTATTCTTATAAATAACTTAGCACAAGTAGCACTGCGGTTACAATCACAAATTATTACAAATATAAATTGGAAATTGAAAGCGGCAATGGCAGTAATGTTTCAACAGATTAAAGCTCTTTATTTTTTCCATTGCATATAACTTTTATAATCTTTGAAAAAACCAGAGACAATATTTTTTTTAATATAGGCTAAACAATAAAATATTCTGGCTTGGGGGAGCTTTAATCAACTATTAAATCACTTTCTAATTCGCAAAGAAATTAGTTTCATATTTTTCCTAGGGCTTATACATTATTGATCATCCTACACTTTAAAAAATCTAAAAAAATCTTAATAAAGAAAGTTACTGTTACAAAATAAATTTAGAATGTACTAAAACTTATGAGCACTGGAAGACAAAATATACCCTTTTCGTAACTTTTACTTACAATACTAAATTCTGACTAAATTCCGGTAGGCTCTATTACTTAATATGACAAACCAACTATCAGCACCATTTTCATAACAGTATACAACATTTAAACGAAATTTAAACCTAAATTAACTTTAACTGCACCATTACTTGCTTTAAAGAATAAATAAGTACGCCAAATTAAAACCAGTTCGATGTACTAAATGCTTTTGAGCAAATAAAGTAAAAAATTATGTCATTTCGAAATCTAATTAGTATAGTTTTATTGTTATACAATAATTTCAACTAAATACATATTGACTTAAGATAATTAACATAAGTACACAATCGCTTGTGATGCAACCAATATACAAATCGAAAATCAAATATGGCACTATTAGCAATATTTTGATACCATGGCAGTGACTTATTTACATAACTATTTTTTTGTTTAAAAACATCAAATCCTTACCATAAGTACACTTGTGACATTCAGGGGAGAGATACTAAACAACACCGCATTCGTTAAAATCTGTTCAGTCATTAATGCTCTAGGTTACAAAGATTTTACAAAAATCCCTCTTGAGTCAAGTAAAATTACTGAATTTACTTACATCATCAAAGATCAGCTGATAATGAAAGAGAGGAGCTAGTCCAATTGTTTTTTTAATAATAGTTATCTACATGTCCATTTTTTTTTAATATAAAACTTACAAGTCATTTAGACTAATATTTGTAGTCTAGAGGGGACCTGCGTCCGATTGGCGACGACATAACTCTTCCAAAATCTAATAATTATTGAATTTATAAAGTCATACGTGACATTTCACGTTAGGAGGTAATTTTAATGAATCCGAAGTGTGTGAACCCTGGCCGCAGCCACAATGTTCTGTTCTGTTCTCTCTGTGCGATGTTGACAGTATCACCTTTGTACAGTCTGGCGAGTGTGTGCGTGGCGCAGGAGATCTGCGAGCGGTCGAGCGCGCGCGTACTGGAGTCGTCGCCAGTCGCGCACGTGCTGAGCAGCCGCGGCTCCTGGTTGGGTTGCCGCGCCCATACGAAGTAACAGTTCGGTGCGTGTGTTAGGTACACGATCTGGTGGAATTAATTAGTACGTATAGATGAAATAAGGGACATTTTAATATTTTTAGTTTTTAAGGCTATAGTATTTTGAATGGTACAATAAGAAATAATAGGATAGGCTTTTAGACGAAAAATGGTCGGTTTGTAATTAATTACTTTTGATTACTGTCGTATGCCCATCTCATTGCTACCTATTTTTTTAAGGAAAGCTGGTATTGGTCTCATTGTTAGGATCAATTTATTTTTTATGAAAGTAGAACACTGCGCATTACCGCTACTGTACCATAAACATGTGATAAAATTTACTGTATCGTAATCTCGTATTTTTGTGTAAAGCAAAGCTTGTTATGATGCGGGTCAACAGACTTCTTTTACATTAATATATTACAAATACTGTTTTGTATTAGAAATTATTCATAACTTTATTAGCACACGCGTCATAACTAGGCGGTTTAACTGACGCTATTGTTTGTCCTGTTTAATATTTAGTGATGATTAACGAATCAGTTTTATCTATCTAATCCTCCTAAAAACTGAACTCCTTTTAATATAGACATAGGAATTATTACTTAAGTAAAAATTAACTTAAATTTTACTAACCTGTGTGTAAACGAAGTACAGTCCAGATTCCTGAATAACGAAATAGTTGGTATTGAGTTCTATTTTAGTTTCACTGCCTTTAGTTGACACTTCCAGGTCGCGTAGCCAAGGACCCACAATTGCTGAAACAAATAATATGTTAAAATTGTTAAAAACCTTTCTTAACCGATGTCAGTAGATGGAAAGATTTTTTTTTATAATATAAGGTGGCAAACGAGGAAGCGGCCACCTGAATCCACCGAAATGGAAAGCGACCGCTGCCCATAAACATCCG
>DVQG01001794.1:0-10030 GCA_018231605.1 Papilio ambrax
ACTACATTTTAATACTTCGAGTAGTATTAGTAGTATTACTACGTAAGGATGTTCTAGTGGTAGGTTAGGGGAACTGCTACGCCTAATAGATACGGTAGGTCATTAACTATGAGCGTTTCTATTAAAATAAGTATAAAAAGAGCAATTCCGCTTTTGTTGTGGTTTTCAATGTGCATTAAAATGTACGATGATAATAGAAAGGCTTCCATAATATGAGCTTTTGTACTAAAGCTTCGTATGTTTTTAAATTGTAAAAACTGCGTGCCCGAGGGAAACAAAGCCTCGCGAATAATACAATAAAAATAAAAAACAACCTTGTATCTTAGTGAGCATACTGTATGAAGTGGCCATTCTACATTGTGAAAATCCACTGCAATTATCGGAAATCGAATAACAATTTTCCATACGCTATATTTGGAAAACAGGAAACAGTTCGACAGTTGTGATTTATTTCATTTAATAAAAAAAAAATAGTTAAAACCACTCCTATTATATATAATAACAAAAAAAACGTTATCCATATACCTAAGCTTCTATTATTATAAAAATACCAATTTCGAATAATTACACCACAAAGAAGTTGTTACAAAAAATTAGATACAACAATTAAGGCTACAATAACAAATCTTAATCAGACGACAGGCAAAAGAACCTTAATAAAGTTCTAATAACAAGCTTTGTTAACCTTTAAAAGAACTTAATTACAATCGTACCACAGATAAACAAAGATAATCTCGAAAAAGAAAGTCTTCTGTAATTCCTTTGGAAAAGTTTTACGTTTGGCAAATAGAGTAGGAACTTCCCGTCGTTTCCGGTAGAGGTCTCTGAACGAGGCCTACGAAAGCTGTTACCGTTACTTTTAATACCTTTTTCTAGACGTAAAAGACGTCTATTCAAATATTCGAAAATTTGATTTCGATTACAAATCTGTGAACATGATGAATAAAATAGTAAACAACGAAGAGTATCATAGAAAAAAGTTGTGGCTTATGATTTCTCACTACCTGACTCCATTTGAACGAAGTCTAAAAATAAATTAATAACGCAACCGAAGTCCATTCTAATCCATAAACTGTTCCTCAATCTTTGAACGTCCATCTTCAATTTTCAAAGTCTCTAAGCAAAATCCTGATTTAAACACGAAACTAGAAATGTAGAGACATTGATCAGGGACAAAACCGCTGAGAAATTATCAATTAAAACAAATCGCCAAACTCGGATACCTCAATTATAATAATGGACAACTTTGTATTAATCAAGCGATTGAACCGCTGCAGGGTGGAGGGGGCTGCCTATTTCCGACCACCCGAGTACGCCGAGTCTTTTGTCTATAAGATTGAATGGAAGAGACTTTGAGTCTACAAGTGACGTTTATAATTAGCCGTTATACTCGGGTACGCTTTGTGTTCCGCTTTTTGTTTCTCGAAGCGCTTTATTCTTGAACTCGTTAGCCTTCCTTACTTCTGTGTATTCTTTTACTGGTACAGAGAATGTTCTTTTAACTGTTTTCATGATATGAATTATGAACTGCTATGGAATGTGAACTTTGTTCTCTATGGAATAGAGGTGTTAATCGTATTCAAATGGCTACATATAACAAGTTATAAAAAATCACAATGAACACCGTTATCCCGTGAAAAGTAGATAGATATAATAATATATCAAATGTGGTTCTACTAAAAGTTTAATAAAAAATTGAGAATAGAGATTTCAGGTGTAGGTTTCACAAGAATCCATTATCCATTAGATAAATATAATTCAATACGCAGAGATTGCCAAGTTCGGCGACCAAATAAGGCCTATTATCTCCGCCCCCACAAATCCATTTGTATTGAAAATCAAGGCGTAGGTAGAAAACCAACTTAATCACTAATTTATTTTCTTTAAGTTTTACGTACCCTTATATAATAATTATTAAAATGTTAAACAGGTTTCTAAATTATTTTACGAGTACTTGATTCATAAGTACGATAAAAATTTCACGAGATGACTATAGAAATGGTTGTTAAAACCAAATAATAAAACGCCAAAGAAAAAATATAAAACACGAGACACATCCAGGATCTCTATATCTGCGGTCCACTCTCGCCGCAGTTTCCGGCCCAATAATTGCTCGCTGTATAATTTTACTTTGAATGGCTGATTGTCAAGTTTGGCGGCGCTCGGCCAATTGTTCCGAGGCGTTGGTAAAAGGTTTTGTCGCGATTATGCCTAGCCGCGCTTTGTACCCGACGACTAGCGATATGTAATTTCACGGTCTGTTTCGTGTTAAAATTAGACATTTTATTTGAAAAATCCTACGTTCTAATAAACATGTGTGAATGGGTGTAGAAATAATCGTATATTCATGTTTGAAGATATGTCATGGAAGATTTGCGATTCTTAAATACGATAGTTTTCATAGGAGTCATCAATCGATTTATATATATAATAACTAGATGTTCCTCGCGAGTTCGTCCGCGTTAATTTAAAACAATAATAAAAACAAGCATTTGTTACTCACTGATAAAGTAGCTTTTGATTGCAAAGATTTTTGAAACCGTTCCCGTAGCTTTTGATTTATTTCAAGACATACAAAAATACAAACCGTACCTCTTTGTAATATTAGTACAGATTTACATTTCAATAACGTCAACACCACCCTTGCTATACCCGAATATCAGAAATTAAAAGATAAAGTAAAAACGTTGTAGCCTTTTGAAGAGATTCCTTTATACATCATTCAATTGTCATATGTATGTAAATGACGTGTAACGAGGGACGCTTTTTGTATTTTTTTCTCCGTGGCGTCCGTTATTTTTCAAATACATTTTTATTTTCTGAGCAAATAGTCTTAACATGACGTGAAATAGTTTTATCATATTGACATCCGAACGTCTCTACTCTGACACATTTGCGTTTTAATGGAAATGATAAATGTTTTATCATTTCCATTAAAACTAAACTAAAAGATCTAAAGATTTCAGAACAAAAAAAAATTGATTACAGAACCATAATATGTAAAACTTCAGTCTTAAACCATTTTATATTATATAACGTCCTATTTGTCCATGCAAATATTTAAAAGCAATCTATCAGAATAAATACTATTTGTGATTAGTCCAATAAAAATTATACCTATTGATTTTTAAACCCCTATTTTGTATTCGGTTAACTGTCGATAGGCTTTAAAGTTTTCGAATAAATAAAGCTGTATAAGGACAGCCATACACGATCTAGCCACTATTTAAGAAATGATGAAATTATAATAAATTGAAAATGTACAACCAATCAAACTAATGGCACTATCGTTAGGAATCAAAGCACAATACTAAAGGCAACTAAACAAAGCTTTACTCTTGGAGGTTAGAGAAGTAATCCATTTAAACAGTACCTCAGACAATGTCGTCAAAGCGGCAAGTCTTTGGGAAAAGTACGACACACGTCCGCGAGACGGAAATGGCGTTCGGACGGTAATGACTTGTTTCCATTATCCCTGACAGTGAAAACTTGTACTTGGATGAAATTTTGTTTGTGCAGCAGTCTTTGGTACTACTCAAATAATATGATACTAGGTGTTCTTGTTTACTCTATAGAGTCTAATCGCAGCAAGGTATATGAACTACTTTATAATAAATTGTCGACAACGTACGGGTCAATTAAAAAAATATGTTACTCATTGATAATATATCTCTCTATTAGTATAAGAATTTTTAAAATCGGCCTAGTAATTTTTAGTAGTTTGAGTAATTTCAATACATAGAAAGATACAAATGTTTCTTTTTTATAATATTAAGTAAAGACTCCGATGTGAAAGTACGGATGGATTGTGTCAAAGTGGACATGCTTAAGAGTGTAAATTCAGATATGACGCCTGATAAAAAGGTATGAAATAGCAGCACAATCTGTGTCACCAACCGTAGGGACAAGGGCAAGTTGATGATGATGGTGAGGTTCCGATATAAAAGTAACCATGGATCTCAATGACTTTGAATCTCTCAAAGACTATTTAGAATGGACAAAGTACGCCATTCAGCAAAGGAATCCTAAGGTATGGCTTTATAAAATGTGCCCACATATCATTTTCATTGCCTCCATCTGTATAACAGTTGTGACTAACACATTAGCACACATCGGGCGCGGGAGAGCGTTTGCTAATTGAGGCCGCGACGTACGGCTTCCGTGTCGTGTGTCCTGGTAAGCCGGATATTCTCGATTTTTTTCGTTCCTCCAACTTGCCTCGGTGTTAGATTCTAGGGGCAATTAAATTTTATCGACCTCCTATATCGAGTGGAAACCCGGGGGCTTAGACGCGTGGATTAACTGCGAAAGTGTAACATGTAATAACGATAACATAGTAGTTTTATGCTCTTACACCGCTCGTAAATTCGATTCCAATTTGTATGAAAATGTTTGCATTTCGCTTTGTAAGTGCCGCTTACAATATAATAGGCTTAAAGATTTAGTGGAATTTACAGTTTATGAGTGGCTTTATCCGTTAAGAATTACTACTGATCGTTTCAGTTTAAACACATGTTTAATTTTTTTAGCGTAATTACTTAAGCAATTCTTTTCACATTAAATTCACAATAAAATACTACCTTAGCTTGATAGAACATAATTACAATTACATACAAAACTTTTAAATAAAACAATTCAAAATAAGCAATACCTTGTGAATGTTATAAAATTTTAAAATACACTCGACGTAGTAATAAATCAAAAACATCTACACAAAGAATATACCTTGTTACCTGACGCGCTTTTAAAATTACGTTACCAACTCCCAACTGCACCGGGAGTGTATTTCAGGTAACTATTTTACGTAGTGAATACGATGAATGCCTTTAAAGTTGCGCGCCATAACAAAGTTATGTAGGTAGTTTATGAATTTAATGAGATGCATGTGCGAGGGAGATGGCGCCAGGCGACAGAACATTGCCGTACGGTACGGACTACAAAACATACGTGAAAAAAAACATATTAATAGATAGTCTAGATGTGATTTAATCAGTTTTTAATTGATTAAAAGACAGGAGAGAAATTCTTCGTTTGATATTATAATAAAATTAGAATTAATAAAGTTTTTGTTTACTTCTTTCTATTTTGCTTTATTATATGACATGTTTTAAAAACCAAAGGCCTTCAATGATGTGAAAACAGAAACACATTTTTTAAGTACTAGCTGTCACCCACGTATTTCTCCGCGTGTAATTAAAAAAAAAGTAAATAGCTATGTGTTTTAAGAACTATACTTTGGTTTAATTATAAGTGAATAGATAAATATTTGATCTTCTATCGGTACATAGTGATGAAACCTCGGCCATACAAGCTATGACCGACGACCGCAGTCTGGATTGAAATTACGTTCATAATCCGGCCCCGATTGAGTTTTCATTGACCGACGCTTTGCGGCCCTCCGGCATCACATACAGCTATGTCCCATTAATAGTTCTATATTTACTTCTGATAATTTGTGATTGTTACGTACATAGAGGCCAAACCTTGATATTTTTACTTATTCGTTACAAATATAACTTGGTATATAATAAACTTAGAGTGGATACTTATAATAAAATGTTATAAAAGGTTCAAAGTTATTTAGTTTATGTATGACGAGACCACCAGACAATTCAATAAAGAAACAACAAAAAGAGAACTATACATAAATTCATCAATGAGGAAAATTCAGCTTGCTACGACCAGAATAGAAAGAACGCTCGCCACACGTCCTCGTGTTTATTATCTGAATGTATAGAAAAAAAGTTTCAGGGCTCTTCGTTATTTGGGGTATTCTGCTAGCAACAATATCGCAATTTATCAAACGAGGCTTATTGTTGCGCGCCCCTGCTAGCGTTGCTTTACCTTCTCTCCCTTATGCACCTACCTTTAACTGACGCAGGCTATTAAATGCTTAATACCCTTAAGCGGTAGGATCAAATCGGCGTGGCCGCAGTGAGATATGACACCGGCTTTTTGTTCACAATAACCAGAGTGAAGCAGCCATAAATACGGATAACGCAGGTGATGTTTTCATTTCATTTTCTCGAGATTAAATTTCGTCTAGAAGGTGAACAAGCGTTGATAAGTGTCGAAAAGCAAATTGAAAATATTCGGTCAACAAAACTGTGCCTAAAATTGGACAAAACTAAGAAGCATCTTAGACGTCAACCTAATGAAAAACAAGTTTATTGCAATACTAAATTTTTATTAAAAATCTCTTTTATTTCTACGAAGATCATGTCAGAAATGAATCTCCGATAACGAGCGGACCGAAGACGAAATAAATAATAATGAGAAAATGAAAATAGAAAAATTTTCAAACAAATTACACCGGAACAAATAAGTCGAGTGGAGACAATATTACAAAAGAAAAGAATAAAAGCGAGGTTTCAATAATAAATTATCAAAGGAGCCCATTTACCCCGAGTCCCCCCCCGGCGGGCCGAGGCGCGAGCTTGGCCGACACCTCCCGCCACTGCCTTGTTGTGTACTCGACTTTACAGCACGCAAGTTACGAGCGTCGAGCCTAGATAACACGCTAACAGTGACAAAGAGGTGGATTAATAAGTTCTTGGACAAGAATACTCTAAAATATTATTTAGTTCCCAAACATGATATAATCGAACTCTACATTTGAAACGTTTTAAAAAAGCATTAAAATCCAATTACTCGGTATAATTATGGGTACCTAATAATTATTTAATTAAATCGCTTAAGCTTTTCACTTAGGTAATGTTTAAAGACGCATTCACGTAGAAGTTTCAAGATATAAATTAGCGTTCGAAATAAGACAAAGAAAATTCTTCGAAGTCGAGAGGACAGGAGTGTCAGGGAGGGGGTGAGGATGCCGTGGAGGGGGGAGGGGGATGTAAATTCAGCATGTGGGCGATTGATTGACTGCCGACGTCGCCTTAATCAGCCCTCATTTGAATAATCTCGCTCGCGATTTGTGACGCGGATTTATCTTACAACATTGAATTATTATGGACTAGCTGTTGCTCGCGACTTCACCGGCGTGAAATTAAAAAAATAATACAAAATATAGCCTATGTTACTCACAGATAAATTATCTTTTTAGTGGTGCAAGATTATTAAAATGGCGCCAGTAGTTTTTTTTTGAAGGAAATATGTATATACAAAAATCTAAAAATACAGTGTTAAGTTGGTTAAGGAGACTTTCTACGTAAAATCCACACGTAAACGACGCCAGACGGCGCTATTAGGCTATTTTTGTGCACCTCTAACGTTGGCTTCGAATGATAAAATCGCGGGGCGTTTAAAAGAAAATCGTTCTTATTAAATATTTCCTCTCAATAAAGCGGGCGAGCGGCGCGCGTTAAATACTCCGCGTGCCGGGCGTTCGCGAACTGAAAATGAAAAATATTGAAAATTATTGACATATTTCCAAACAATTAGCACCCTATTTATACCTATTTCTCAAACAACCAAAATTTTTCAAAACATTATTTTATCTATTAACTTCAGAAACTGAAACTATTTAGTCAAAATGTGACGAATCGAAGTTAATCAATTCTCGTTTCCAAACTTAATATACGTTCCCCAATTACAGAGACCCTTATTATTTTAATCAAAAACTTAAACAGAATTACTTCATACGTCATACCGATCGTCATTTTAATTAATCCGTCCCCATAAAGCATAAGTAAACTTTAATTAGAGGCAAAATTATACGAATTAATGAAGACAGACTGTAGTGGGGATACGATAATCCTATTAGTGGGACTATCGAACGGTAAAATCGTAGCTTATTGAATATTACCAAAGAGAACTAAGCTCTGTTATTGCTAGGAGCAATTGTTGAAAGGAAGGGGCGGTCTTGAGTAGAGTGACTATGATGTCGAATATTTACTGATTTCCGAAACACCCCCACAAAAATTTATTCTCATCTTTGCTGACTTTCCACAGGTGTTGAAGGATGAGGACTAGCATTAATAGAAACCAAAGAGTGACGCAAATTTCCTGTCAAGCGCAAGAAGATATTGATGATGACTAATTGGAGGTTTTATTTTGCACAATTGGATGGGTGGTTCACGATTCCCAATTTTTAAATTAATTACCAAAATTTAACAAAAATAAATTCTAATTTAAAATTACCAGGAAAAGCGTACATAGAGTTCAATTGGATATTAGTTTTGAATCCTTTATAATTTTTTTCAGAGAGTCTAAGAAAAAGTGTTTATGGTCACCCTAATACCAAGGATCTTGTAAGCGGATGAATCGAATTTGAACTGGATTTAATAGAAGTGGAATTTATCAATGAATACTCCGCCGTTGAACGTAGTGATTAAAGAACCGGTTATCTTTGAGACGATATCGAAGACGGGAAGCTGCATTGAAATAGAGAGAATACAGACTTTATACGACGAACCATGCAACTAAATAGTACACGGTTCTACCATATTAAACCTTGAATATATTTAATGTTTTTTACATAAAATAGTAGTATACATAGTTAGAGAATTTAATTTACGTCCCATTTAAGATTTAATTTAGCACGGAAAATAGTAAAATGATATCATCTAAATGGGTAGGAAATATTTGTCCTCAACTGGACAACTGTACGAGCTTTATATTTCTTTAGACTGTTCTAAATAATTATTTTAATTATGAGAAACTTTCTACTAAATCGATTAAAAAAGAAAAGTTAAAACTATTGCTTGATGTCGACAGTATCAAAATATAAGGGGAAGAAAGACAAGTATAATACGAAACATAATATAATTTACATCCCGCATTCACCCGACATCCTCAACTTATTGCGTCATAGAAGCTAACCCCTACCATGTGTTTACACTTCGTTCGACACACGTGTGAGTTACCATGATAACGCCCCTAGCACGGCGATGCAATATTTACATACAATTTTATATATCACTTGTTGTTATGTATAAAAAGTTAGTATAAAAAAACTGCCATAAAATATAACAAATAGCTGTTTTTGTTTTAAAATTATGTAACTTAAAATGAACAATCATAGCTTAAATATCACAACTTATCTTTTTTAAATATTGTCTTTAAGTTCAGTAGGGCAATATAAAGTGTCGCTTTACTAAATTAAATTCAACATTTAATAACCTTCATTTAACAGAAGCAGCAATAAAATCTTGAAATACAAAGTTATGTCTCCCAATTATATTTAACTGTTAAACATTAAGCGAGCCGAAATGAAACTGGACCCTAAAAGAATTCATTACATGAACGGAATCGACCTCCGACAGGTATATTTGTTGAATCAACTAATGTAGTCAAAATGGATGAAATTAAACCTTAACAGCGTTACTATAAGGAAGAGGTCGTTAGCAAAAAAATTTTAAATACTGAGCTAGTAAATTATTTCGATTCTGGGATAAATAATCCCAAACGGCCGGAGTTAGTCGGCAAATTTAATTTTGATGCGCTGGAGGAAACTGCGAGGGGGAGAAATAAAATGCCAATAATTCATCAGACATAGTTAAAGATATTAAATGTCACCTGACGGATAAGGTAATTTTATTCATAAGAAAAGGGGGCAAACGAGCAGTGAAACCGGTGGTCAACGACCCATATCAACATCCGCAACACTTGAGAACTATAGATGCGTTTCAGACTTTGAGGAAATGGTCGGCTCGCTTCTTGAAGGACATTAAGTCGTATTGATTTATAAATAATGATTTAAAACATAGACTCGATATCTATTTAAATGTCGAAAAAAAAGTTACATTAAGTGTAAATTTCTATGTAGAATTTTTAAAGCTAAGTTACTATGATTATTGCCAACCTTAGTAAAGAGATGGCACTAAAAGAAGGCAATCAAAGAAAAGAAAACTAAACATTTCTGCAAAACGATTGAGTTTCGACAAATGGAACTGCGCCCTCACTAATACGTTATTTTGAATTTGATCTTAATATGATGGATAAATAAACCTATTCTTGTGATAAGCAAAAACTCATCTTTGTTAAAAAAGACTGAATAGAAACCTAAACAATACTCTTCAAGATAAACATTAAAATTATCAGTTACTAGCTGTTCCCGTGCGGCTTCATCCGC
>DVQG01001795.1:0-10026 GCA_018231605.1 Papilio ambrax
TTAATGATAGAAGCGTTGCTGGAGTTTCTTCCGCCACTTCTTCTCCCAGCGATAATAACCAAGTTACGGCCCGAGCCGAGGCTCCTGAAGGAGCCCTCGAGCCTAGTTACTCATGAAAGAGGTTTAGACTAAGCGCCACCTGCGTTCGGCCACCTCAAGCCCGGTGAATCTGTAAATGCCTCTTAAAGGCATTTACAGATTAACAAATAAGTCATGCATTATACAATAAGAAAGGCATTAACAAATAAGTCACAAAAAAAAATGAAATAGCAAATGAAATAAATGCGTTAAGATTGAGTAACTTCATATAAAGTATTGTAACCTAAACCATTACTTCCGCAATTTTATGTTGAAAGTTCTCCTTGCGTTAGAAAGTTGAAAACTTAGCTGCATTCAACTGCACTTAAGTTCGTTACTTAGCTCGCTAATACAGCGGTCGGAGAACGTAAAACCAGCTGCGACAACAAATGAACCAACTTAAATAATAAAAGTCGAAAACTGTGAATTGCATTGACCTCACTGTGATATATTTGAACGATTCTTTTATGCATACTTAGAGATTACTTAAAAATATTTACGATAATTATTTGTACCTTTTGCTTGAAAAAATACATCTACTAGTATTCTTATTTCATTTATTATTTTTAAAAATTTTAATCCAAAAAATATTTCAATTTTCAATAATTCATAAAGCTTTTCCGGGATGTGTCGTAAACATTCCGAAATTGTAAAACCGATTCCCTTTGTTTCATTACAAAAACTACACCTTGAATGTTTTAGTTGTCCGCAATATTCAGTTAACGTAAACCCAAGGGAATGCACTTGACAAATTATCTTTTATTTTATCCATTAATATAACTAGCCAAAGTGTTATGAATAATTCACCGGAATTCCTTAGTGCACTTTTTATTCAATATTTTACTTGTTTTCCACTCCTGAACCTATACTTTGTTCTTAACTGAAATACTTTTGATTGTAATAAACCATCCTTTTTTATAATTTATCTTTTTCAACTGTTTACGCTTCCGTGGGACATTACACTTATTTTTTTGCTAACGACTTATAAAATTCTAACGGACAGAAGTAATCTTGTCACGAACATTGATTAATCTTCGATATCGTCTTCTTCGATTGCATGAAATCGGCCTAATGGGAAAAAAATTCTATTGTTTAGATCGATTGTTGGACCGAACAGCCCAATGGACGTACTAGAGCGGGCTCACACCTTCGACTAAACTATCGCACAACTGTAGTGCGATTGTCGATTGTTTCGCAGCCAATTCAACTTATAAGTTGAACAACTTAAAAACTTATAGTGTGCGCACATCCATATAAGCTCATAGGAATCACAGCGCCACCAAACAGTTGTACGATAGTTTTGTCATAGGTGTGCTCGCTTTTACTCGACATTCAATAAGGCATTATTTCATCTTGACATTTAATAGTCATTATTATACGTTCCCTATTAAACTAATTACATTTTAAAATAGTTTCGTAGTATCTTGCCTTCAGGGAATTAATAGTTTTCGCGATACATGTATGGTAATTTATTCACAAGTACTACCCACATGTAATACGTAGAGAACGTTTTTATTAAATTGTTATTTTAGTAATTACAGAAGCATTAATAGCTACACTTGCACATTTCGACTATTCAGTTAAAATTGTGCGTGTGTAAGAATTGGTTTGTATTCGTAATTTGAATTTTATGATAAACGTTAGTTATGTTTCTTTTATATCCAGCCAGTATTGCTTCAAATATTTACAGGCAACAGCATAAAAACTAAACTGTGACTCAAAAAAGGAATAAAAAAACGACGAGCTTACTGTCTCAATATTTTATTTACGTATCCCATTTAGTTACAGTAAATAAAACAAAACAACGATGTGACATAAACGTACATATAAGTTAAGAAGACGATCGTGCAAAGAATTGACGTTATCTTATGTGAAAAAACACAGCCATAGATTAATGCCTATTTAATTACATAAACTAATCAACATCTAGGTAGAGGAATAAAACAATATTAGCACACGGATTAATTATTTCCTTAATAAATTACGCAATAGGAGAAACAAATGTAATTTAAAAAGCAAAATCCCTTGTCTTGTTTATTAATAATACATTTTTTGCTTAAAACAAAGATTAATTTACATTCGTATCTGTAGTCTCTTGATTGTCAAATTATGGTAGTTTTAGTGGAGTTATTAACCAACTTCATTAATGTTGATTATAGAGAAAGATCTATATACAAAGTAATATAAACATGTTTCAATCAATTTATATAACATCCAAATTAAAGTAGCTATATATTTTTCATTACTAACAAAAACAGATTTTCAACGATGGACGTATTCATGAGATGTTTAGAATTTTTCCGGGAATACAGAAAGATGCTAATTTCCTCAAAACAGCAACAGTCAAAGAACTTTTGGGAAATTGTTAAAAAATCTATTGAGCACAAAACATTCAGTCATTTTAATAATTATTTAGCTTTCAAAGGTAAACTAAATAACAAAATTAAAAAATTAATTAATTTGCATTAAATGTCCTAACTAAACAGCTTACATAATTTAATACATTTACATATATATATTTATTTTATATTTCCATCTTTTATATTTAATACATATATTTTATAAGAATTTAATGAACGCTTCATATTACAGTTTGATGTATTCGGAATGTAAAAAAAATAATGATTCTCATTTGACACATCCACGTTCCTACCCTATCTATAATTTATTTAAAACAAATTTTACGTTTATTGAATAAAATCTAAAACTTTATACATTCAATGTTTTAGTTAATACAATCGCATTTGTGGCGACGATAGTTATCTACACTTATTTCTAATATCACTGCGGAAAAACCGATCCTCATAAGCTCCTTATTGCTGTACATACAAATCTATTTGCCAATATTATAATCCAAAAGTATAAATTAGGACTTGCGGAAAATCCTGAAACAATAAAAAATGTGGTAAACAATAAAAATTATTAACAAAATATAATGATACATATCCTCTTAACATATACTCGGATACAGATTCCCCAATAAAGTCGACTCAAGTAATAGTTTAGAACACCTGAAACCATAGAAATTCAGAGAGTATTTTCATTTACAGTTGTACTGTAGTTCAAAGAGATAACAAACGATAAGTCTATTATGAACTCACCTGAATTCGAAACGTATTTGGACAGCTGCGTTCGTGAATATACAGTAATTATAGTGGCCACATCCCTCACTACCGGTGGCTCGACTAACAATACCGCCTCGCAACGAACTCGCAATGCCCCGCTAGCTCCCGAAGGAACGGAGACTCGAAGTACTCTCCATGAGGCTCGCAATCCTCCCACTTCTGGAGGGCTTAATTCAGTGCGTTGCCAGATTTCAGGCTAAAAAAATACCACATTACCTTGCTCAGAAAAAAAAACAATTTTGTAAGTGCTTCTTATAAACTCATAAAAACTTATTAAACTTAATAAAGGAATTATTTTTCTTTATAAGTTTAAGTAATCAAAAATCGCAATAAAACGACTTAGCATATTTTTTGATCTAATGTCTCAGGTCACCGATTCCCTATTCGCCATAACAGTAAATTGTTACATCGCACCTTTGTGGCCGTTTGCTTGTTCTCTATCACTTTAATTGATAGTGTACCTAATCAAAGTGGATTGGATTTCCGATTCAATTGTCGGAGCACGAGAGCAAACTGTTAAATCGAGTTAGCTATCTCTCTAGTGCAACCGGTTCGGAGTGATAATACAAGATTGCTTACAAACCTTTTGCAGTTCATTGTCAATGTACCAATTAATGTCGGACGGCGGCAGAGAGTAGTCCGATGTGCAGTTCAATAGCAATTGTTCCCCGGGCTTCACTAGTTTTGGAGCTCCAATTATGATTGGATCCTTCTCTGGCATCGCTGCAAGGAGACCTTATTTGAGTACAAAAAATCCGCATTCATTCGTAGCAAACTTAAATTGTATGATTACAGTTTATCACTACGTAAGAAATAGTAAAAATCAAATAAATATGAGCATTTGCATTTGTATTTGGTTTGTGTATAATTGCTCAGCTAAAATTAACTTAGTTCAACAAAAATCATTTAAAATAATTTACCGACGACAGTCATGTGCTTGGCCTGTCTTGCTATCTGAAACTTAGGTCCCTCAGTGGACACCTCGCACGTGTAAGCGGCGCGCGTGGCCAGCGGCGGCGGCATCACGCGCACCAGGCACGAGTCGGCCACGCACTCGCCGCCTTGCACCATTATGCCCGTCACATTGAACAGTCGGATTGGAGGCTGGAATAAATACTGATATCAGACAACAGATAATAAGTAATGTATCTAAATGGATCATAATTATATTACTGAATCCATAAACTTGTATAAAGTCCCTAATTTTTTTTTAATTACTTCCAAACCGGCAGGTCTTATTAAATTGTCATTTTTAAGGTTATTCTTCAATTCCAAAATTAATTTCAAGATAGGATCTGAAATATAAACGGCAAACTAAGCGAATTCTTAATCCTAAAATAATCTTATTACTACATAATTATTTGCCAATAGCCTAATGGTCAGCTGTACAGACTACAGATCTTGCGGTCGAAGGTTCCAATCCCATTAGACTATTGTTGTGAATCTAGCAAAAGCCTTTTCAAGTTCACCTGGAATGGTTAAAAGAAATACTAACCGAAAAATAACATGAACACAAGTGAAAGTAGTTGTATAGTTAGTTACGTACCTTTTGTGATGGATTATATCTAAATATTTCATGAGTGTCTCTGTACCATTTGACGGAATGTAGTTTCTGGTCATCCATTTCGAAGTGACAACTGAGCTCAGCTGCTCGCCGCGGGTCCGCGTACAGCGGCACTTTTAATTGAGTGATCTTGTGCGCTGAAGCCAGAGCTGTCAATAAATTTTGCTTGCATTATCTAAATAGTTACTACATTACTTAACAACGCGAAATGATTGTTAATTTTTGAACGATTAAAGTTACTGGTAATTAATAATTTTGACAACTGGCTGAATGTGCATCGGGCATGATAGATGTTAAGGCGGCAATCGAATGACTGAATTGTTATTATAAAATCAACTGGTTAATCTGTGTAAATGTTTGCAATCCGGTTAGATCGTGTTGTGCTGTTTTCATTTAAGATGGTGGTCAACTAAGTATGGTATTTGTAACATTACGCGATTTTTATTTCATTATCTTCTACATACGCCCGCAATGGAAAATAGTTACCGTGTAATATATGTTCCGCTTTCGGAATTAATTCTGCAAACCGCTCGTCACTACGATGTCCTCATACAACTAATCTATTAGTGGTTAATCGCTCAAATTTATTATGATACATAATAAACAATATAACATTGTATTATACGTAAATATATGCAACCATTAAATTCGTGGACCAGCAATATTAGTTGCAATACACCGTTCCTAGAAACAGAAAGTACGTAGTTATAAAACCAAACGCTACTATGTATAAACAAAGGTTTTACAATGCGTAACTACTACTATGAGCTCCCACGGGATCTTGTTTTTCAATTTAAGTTAGTTTTGCACAAATTGCGTGCGTCACATTGCCAGTGAATAGCCCCTAAGGATCTAAAAGAAATAATATTAATTATAACTTAGCGCAATATATTGAACATACTATAATGGAATTTTCCCTATCCCACGCCCTGTTTAATTATTTTTTCTATACTGCAAGTAAATTACTATGACCCAATTAAACATTGTCGCTGGTTATTTATAACAAACAAAAAGAATATAAAAAATGAACGTTGTAAGGCTACACACGTCAGGTTTTAGTTAGGTTTAATGTTATATTAACAGCGTGCGCACAGCTGAAACTAAACTATCGCACAACTGTTTGGTCTTGCTTTGATTCCTCTGACCTTACATGGAGGTGCGCACAGTACTCCATTTTTAGTTGTGCAACTTAACAGTTGAATTTGCTGCGAAACAATCGACAATAGCAAAATAATTATGCGATCGCTCAGTCAAAAGTTGTGCGACGGCTCTTAACCTTACAGGTAAATGTAATATAAAACTTGTTTGTCTCTAAACCGTAACGTGTGTAACCTACATAAGATTCGTACCAATCCACTTGACGTAGAGTACTATTGTAGGAGTGTTCTCATTTGATTGTAGCGTCTTCAGATACCGCAAACATTCCCTCAAGCGAGCGCAATGTATCGCAGTCAACTTGGAATGTCTCTGAGTGACGGAGTTTCGTCATGCCTTAAGAAACCAGCACATTGCATTGACAGTCAACATACAAGCAACAATCTGAATATAGTTACGCTTAAATTAATAGTTTAGAGTTTGTACCTCATGCTTGTAGACGGCAATCGGCTATCTCGAAATATTAACCATTTTTAGAGCGGGCGCACACCTTTGATTAAATTATCACAACTGTTGTGCGATTGTCCATTGTTTCGTTGCCCATTCTATTGTTTAGTTGCAAAATCAAACATCGAGTAGTGTGCGCTACTCCATATAAGCTCATAGGAACCAAAGCGCGACTAAACTGTTATGCGATAGTTTAGTCAAAGCTGTGCTCGCGCTTTATAAACCAGCTATAATTGGGCTCAGTTAGTAGTTCAAAATACATTTAATATCATATAAATTGATGAAATACAGCTCCTAAATGGTGATTTCTAGGAATAGAGCGGAAAATGTAAGTAATTAAGCAAACAATTGAATGAATGAAGAAATGGAGAGTTCCGATACAGATTCATGTTTATGCATCGCTGTGTTCTGTATACATTGCGGTACTGACGCAAAGATTATGCCTTCGTTCAATCTTGTTGCATACATTTACATCGCATTACGTTGTAACATAGAATTTAAGAAGGTAAATAACACATGACCTAGTTTAATGAAAGCCATTTTTTATATTTCACTATTTTAACAGAGATAAAAACATTTTATGTTTTTTCTGTTTGTGAAAGAAATGGTTGTAACATTTAATTAAACGTTATTAATGTTAAATGCAAATGAATATTAAGACCCTTTGTAGCGAAAACTAATGTAACAAAGTGGAAAATGCTCGCCACACAAAACATTCGCGTGTACTGACATTAGATGACAAATAGATAAAAGGCAACACTTCTCCCTGCGGCGAACTACGTACAATTTTAATGTTACTTCGGTTACAATTAAGTAATGTGTACGAACAACTTTACAAATGAATATTTTACGAAATGTATTTCTATCATTAATAAGTTTGTGACATCCATTAATTGCAAAGCCAATGTGTAAGTTCATCTATATCTATCTATACCAATGTAATAAAACGTCGTCAAACACTCTGTTTCATTGTAATTTGTTATGTAGGATGTCAGCAATCACGGTACATTTTTAAATTACATACATCTTTAATGAAAAGCCCTGCACTTAAGTTACGTTATAAATTACATGTTTTCACACTTTTTCATTTTGAGGGTGTCTAAATTAGAAAAAACTATCATGTGAGATAGGGAGAAAAACTACAAGCCGTCAGGAACAAAGAAACAAGATTGCCATGGTAACGGTAATTGTTAGTGAACAGGAAAGGACTCCATTGTCATTTGATATTTTAAATTTTGAAATTTTTTGAATGTCAACAATATCATAAAGATCTTTATAATGTCATACGTAAAGCAGCACCGAAACAGCTCGTATCTATTGTTAGGAAGAAAATGAATACTGCGCTGTAGGATTGGCGCAACACTAGATTATCGGCATAGATGTCCGTTCCTATCTGACAGCTGTCAAATATCATAAGACGTATTGCATTAGCGCGCTTTTCTAGCGAAAGCAGTTTTCTAGTTGTTGAAATTAATCACGCTGGTAACAATTGTATTAATTGTTTAAAACTATATATTCTAATTATTCAATGCTTATCTAACAAAACACACTAAACTCTTTATTGCTATGGCCTGTATGGATTCTTATTTCAATAAAATAAATTATTGTGATGTAAGTTACAGCTCAATAAGAAACAAAAGGGACTAGACAAAATACGAAGACATATAAAACATTTTTTCTCATACTATTGTAAAACAAAGAAAGTTTGAGACAGCGACATAAATAGCAAGTAGATAGAATTATCGCACAACCTGGCCGCGCTCCAGAATCCCAAGTATCAAATTGTCATGGCAATAACTTTTGTACACGTCCTGATTTCTTTTGTTTAACATATAACACGTACGAGCATGAAACGTTGTTCAAACATGAATACATTGCGCTAAGAAGTTTGCGAGTTCACAAAGTTCCCACTGTTACAAGCCAGCGAATTATTTAAATGTTTCTGTTTAAAGTAACAAGACCTACTTAAATATTGTACACTTCTTTGTTTAAATATTAATTTCACTTCAGTTACATTTTCCTAAACTAAAGATTCATTCCCGAGAGCGCTTTAATCGGCTTCTTTACACAACACTTTCTAATGATCATAAAGAATTTAGTTCTACATTATTTCAAATTATGGCGAGGGATTTTATATTCCTGCTGTCTTCATTTTATTTCACTTCACTGCTACTTTGAGAAGTTAAATGCCCAATCAAGTAGTCTCTTCGTATACACTTTCCAAGTACAGTACAGTTTGTAATTTTTATTTATTTTGATTTGATTCCGTATATATTATCTAAAGGTATAAACTTAAATTGAATACGGTATTACTTCGATAGTCAAACTTTAGTATAAATATTTCCGTTAGGTTATAACTTGTTGTTTGTATTTGGATGTTGCTAAACATATTGTTTTAGACTGAGTTAGGGTATGCTAAGTTATTATAGTTAGAAAAGTTAAGAGTTTCCATTTAGAGCTTGTTATAAGTTCGTCATTGTTCTCGCATTTCCTTGTGATTTAATTAAATCAATTTTCTACTATAAAACTACATGTGATTCCGTATATTCCTTTCTTATTGGTCTCATTGTGTATTAATAAAAATAGTCGCCGGTTCTTATTTAACGCAAAGGCCGGATATTTATTGTTGCACCATCAACATTCGAGTATAATGACGAACTCCTGAATATCAATATGACTATATAAATGGATAGAAAAATTTCATTAATTTATATATATACCTATAATAAAATTGGATTGACTGTTTGTTATATCAAAAGGAAAAATCCAGACTACGGAAAGGTGATATATAGGCTTTGCTGATAACGAAAATAGCAATTAAAAATTTTTGGCTGTCTGTCCGCATGGTGAGTTTGTTCCTGCTGAAGGGTAGCCGACATATACGGGCATATCATAAGCTACTTTTTATGTTAATATTGCGTGGACGAAGTGGCGGAAAACAGCTAGTTCGAAATTTTGAACTAATTATTAATCTAGGTAAGCTTCTTATACACGATATGTCCCCACCGAGGAAATCCGAATCTACCCTACGTTAAAGGTGAGTATACTATAATTAACCAAGCTGGCATAATGCGGATTGACTTCGCACTTCATATATACATATATGAATTTTATCGCCGATACGTGCAGATTGAATTACAATATTAGACTTCATCGTAAGAATATAGATTAAATGTAGAATGCAATTTGAAAATCGAAAAACATATTGATTTATTTCAAGATTTGCAGATAGGACCTGTAGATTACATATCAAGTGCTTAATTCACGAGCCATTGATACTCGATTAGCGATTACTTCATGAAACAAATTCGCTGTTTTTAACTCTGTCACTACCTTATGAAAGTATTCACTGTTTTAAATTTGTACTCTTTGTATCAATAACATAGTGATTCATTAATTGTAATTAATATTGTTTGCAGATTGTAAATAATATTCATAGATAGAATTCAAATTATTATTTTGCAATTAATAATTATGGGAATATATGTGTATTCATAATTAATTAAATCGCTTGATTGAACTTAGTGAATGAACTATTTGTAGTGGGAATTAACAATTAAATAAAACTTTCAGAATAAACAATAAAATCCGTTTAATCTGAATTGATTATCTGTTATTTTCAGAATTAAATAACTATATAATATTTCAATAACGCCA
>DVQG01001796.1:0-10025 GCA_018231605.1 Papilio ambrax
GACAATTTACAATTTGGTGGGACAGGCCCTGAGTAATTTTAAACTCTCGTAGCACCATCTATATTCGAAAAGCTAAAATACACGATTCAATCAAGATGTCACATGTGTAAGAAGTATTTGGTAAATAAAAGTGCTATTCCATTTTAACAAAAAAAAATAATTACAAATTAAATCATTAGTAACATTAAGTATTATTGATATAAGTATTATAATCATCCACGGAATAATTTAAACAACGCCATCTGTTGTGCAAAGTGAGAACTAACACATCTTCTATTGCCAGATGGCGTGAGTGAACTCAACGGTTTGAAATGGAAAAGCTTTCTATCTCTGTCTTAACAAAGATGGCGGCGAACGGCAGCTACGCAGGTAAAATTTGTGCATGTGTTGGTGTATATGTGCACGGAATTTCACGTTTGACCACTCCGGCCGCGCACACAGTCTCAGAAAACCGGGTGCGTGCGGGGCGCGGGGAGCAACGTCCGTGAAGTTGTGTCAGCATATGCGCAAACGAGGTGCGCATTCGTCGCGTGCGTTGTCGGGATTCTTTGTGCCATTCTTCGCATACCAATAAGAGTATATTCTTTATATTTACTCTTAATTTAACATATTTTCAAAATTCGGCCCTTCACTACATCTTCAAACTCCGTATTAGGTGAGTAAAAAATAATTTTACAGTGATTTTCATACAGTTAACTCGAGATTTTGGTGATTTTTATTCGGGAATGTCAACAATGCGATCGCAATCCTGCAATATTTTACATAGTTGTCGCGTTTGCTTCGCTTCGACTTCCGGTCGTTCGGGTGTCGGCATTTCGCGATGTAAACATTATCTAGTTTTGGGAGCGGGACATTCGGGAAAGGTGTTAGGGCATGAAGTGTGCTCGAGTGTTTTTGTGTTGTTGAATTCGCTCGAGTGTGCCTACTGAGATGGCGCAATTTTCGAAAGACGCGGTATGGTATGGTTCGCCCGCGTTACACTTCAGTCGCGTTGGTGGCTGTATGCGATTTGACGTATTCCGTGCCGTGCGCGGTGATGACACTTGTCAACTTATTTTATGAAATGTCAAACGTTTTACATGCATTGCGCGAGTGAATGATAAACAAATTAACAGTGAAATTGATTTAAATGCAGTGAATTTCTTAACGGTGACATGGACTGTTATTACTCGAAATATTATCCGAGGCGTGAGTACTTCTTAATTCAAAATAAACAAACAAAATTCCTTAAATAACTAATTGAATTCCAAACATTGTACTAAGTTTAGCACAAGTTTAACTATCATTAATCTTATCAAAAAAGATTAAACGTAGTTTTAAATGCCACTGCCTTGCTTATTAATTAATGATGTTTTTTTTAAATGGATTAATTTATAATTATTTCAAGAATTTTTAAATTTTCTGCCGGCTACCAATCCTACAATATTTTTTTTATTTAATGTAAAAATAATATTGATATTAAATTGCAATTTTTCTAAATTTTTGAAAAAATGAAATTTAAGAATTGGAATTAAAAATATTTAATTATAAAATTGTGTAAAATGTAACGTTTAAATGTAAAAAAATGTAACGTTATTAAATTAATTTTTTATCAATTTTAACCAAATTATAAATAAAGTTATATAGGCAATTTTTTACATTTTATGAATATCAATTTAAATTAATTTTATTATTTGATTAGTATTATTTTAAAGTGCTAGTAAAATTATTTATTGACTATTCGAAATTAGAAGCTTTTAGGTCGACTTTTACGACAGTGCAAAACAAACGGGACTAAAAGTGGAAGGAAATTCGAATTAAAATTATACAAAAGTGCCTTTTTTATTATAATAAACGAATGTTATATTACAATTATTAGCGATTATGTTAATTATGATAATTTAAATTGATTACAGGAAAACACTTTGCGAGTTAGTTCGAACATTAAAGTCTTTCATTTCCATAAAATCTGATTTTATCGTTTGACGTATTTAGTTGACGGCAAGTTGACGGGCAATAATTTCTAATTCTCAGTTGACGCAAGTTAAGATTCGGACTAAAGTAGTGACGTTTTATAATGAACATTTTAAATTTGTTACCTCGATAATAGACATATTTATGCAAGTTTCACTAATAATTAGGAATTACTAATGTCCTTTAAAGTGATAGTAAAACTGTGAATATCTTAATGGTTTTAATTATAAATTTAAGTATAGTTCAAAGTACAAATTAGTAGGTAATATTATAATTGATGCTAACTTATTAATGAAATATGATGAAAATGCGTTATTTGTGAAAAAAGAGTGATCTATTAATCGTAAAAAATAAATCTATTTTTCCCGCCAAATTTTCTTCATAGAAAACTTCTCATCTAAAGACATTCTTCATTGTAAAACATGTTGACTTATATATTATCAATAAACATTTGCAAATTAGATACATAAAGTATTAAATAAAAACTCGCTTATAGTTCAGTTTTTGCAACAAACGTTAAGTGTACTAGAAAGTCTAGAACATTCGACGGTAAACCATAATTCTAGAGCCAAATTATATATACATTGTCGACGTATGATTTTGTAATGTGTTCCTTATTTACGTAACATATAGTTACCCACTACAACTAACAATTTAGCAGTTTAATATAACAGTGATTAATCTCGCATCACAGGCGAAAACATAAATTAGTAAAAAGATCCTACTGATTATTAATATTATAAATGCTAAAGTTTAGTTAGAATTTGTAGCCTAAACGGTTGAACAGATTAAGATGAAATTTTGTACAGATGTAGAGGACAGTCTGGAAGAACACATAGGCTACTCACTTTTGTTCGGAGTCGCGGGCAAATGCTAGTAACAAATAAATTTATCTTTCCTTTGGATAACAATATAACTCAGAAACATAGTTTATAAAAAAAAATGATAACAATTTCTCAATTACTTTTCAATAGCGTTGATTAAAATAAGTAAATCTTGTCTACTCTTCACGTTTCTATCATAATTTGTTGGTTTTTGATAAATGAAGTTCGTATTAATCAAGAAACATGACTTAATCTTATAATGTGTACGTTTCTGTATCAGTTTTGATATATGGTCGGTGTAACGTTAAGTAAAGCACGTCCGACACCGGATTATTCGGACACAAGACAAATGCCATTCATTTATAAGGATGACGCTAATAATGAAAAAAGTTTGCTGTAATTGATAATGTACCGAGTCATTTGTAAAGCTGCGCAGTTACGCCCTCTTCTTAAAAGTAATTAATGAAGAGTTACACTGGCTAATCTTACTTCATACTAATATTATAAATGCGAAAGTTCAGATGGATGGATGGATGTTTCTTAGAGTTTGTAGGCTTAACAGCTGAACAGATTTCGATGAAATTAGGTATAGATGTAGAGTATAGTTTGGAAGAACACATAGGCTACTTACTTTTGTTTTAATTCTTTGCGGGCGAAATCGCCGACGAAAGCTAGTATTATGATTAAATGTAATCTTTTTTGAAGAGATTGAGTAAACAAATAAAAATTAATACCATCCGTTAGTTTCAAATGCAAGGTTACTTTTTTTTTTTTTAGAAATGTTTATTATATCTTATATACTTTTTCATACAGACCTGTTTTCTTGTTGTTTAAGAAGTTGATCTTTCTCATCTTTCAATCGGTCACAAAGCTTCATGAGGCCTTGCGCCTGTTCTACATCGCCGCGCGTCCCCGCCTCTTCAGCCTCCTCCACTAAAGATGTTATCTTCTCTGACAGAAGTTTTACCTAAAGCAATTGTTAACCCTACATGTAATATAAGACACTAATTTCCTAGTTGATTACATGGTAAGATGTCTTTTTTATTCTTTTAACGGAAACCAGTACCAATATCAGGAAATATCTCCGTTTTTACAAAAAGAATTGTTATCAAAATCTACAGATATTGTTTACCTAAAATCTGTCACCAGTTATTAATATACAAAAAAAAAGAAAATACTCTTGATTAAGTTCTTACTAAAAAAACTGGCAGTAATTTATTAAATCAAAATTATATTGTAAAGAAATCATGAAATAATGACCAGAGTTCATTTATCATATCATTTAGCACATTATATCTGCAGCATTCTATTTTGTAAATATTGTTGAAAAATCTTACAAGATATAACCTTTACTTTAAAAATAATTTTTAAGTATATGTGAACAATTTAGCATAAATTTCCTTATTGGCATTTTCAATTGGTGGCTAAAGGTTAGCTGTATTATGCCTACATCTTTTCCCCTTTTTTTTTTACAAGTTCCGAAATATTTAAGAACCATAACATTATGAAAAATGCATACCTGCTCTTGGTTTTTCTCAGTTTGAGCCTGTGTCATTGGAGGACCTTCAGGTTTTGAATTCATAAGTTCCAGTCTTTGCTTTCCTTTCTGTATTTTTCCTACAAATTTTGTATTAAAAATATAAATTAACCAAAGACGATTTTATGTTGTATTTAGAGGTGTCCTATAGAACAACATAAGAAAATTAATATACTTACTTTCAACTTCACTTATCATGTGTCTACAAAAACGTAAAAATTCTTCTACATATTGGGACTTTTTGTATGAAGTTTCTGCTCTCTGGAATAATTCTTTAACCTCATCATCATGAACTTTTGGACAGGCGCCCAGGTCCGCTCGGGTATTCACAAACAAATCGTGTGGGCAAAATTTCACCATGAAATATTTACAATACTGAAAATTGATAAAGAAACATTATTATAAATGTCTTTAAAAGTAAGGTTAATTTTCATGTCAAAATGGAAATACGAAATGTATTCTCGAAAATGTATGACAGAAATTATAGAACCATGCTCACTTCAGGATCCTCCCAATTGGGTTTCTTTATTTTCTCATTCGGGTTTGTATTGCGATGCCGTCCCATCAATTCATCTAATAACTGTGCAGCCGCTAACACCGCCATTGTTGATTACTTATACTTTGTTTTGATAAATAGTCAACACATGGGAAATTAGAAATTGTAATAACTGTTTTACATCACCAAACAGTTAAGTTTCAGAAATTAACGAAAGTCAACGTATTTTACAAGAAAATTATCAGCAATCACCATATTAAAATAGTTAATAGGGTTGTTCCACCTACACTAAAACCAGAGTGTCGTGCGCGTGCATGGCATGGCATATGCACAGTACCGTTTCAGCAGTGCATTTTAAGTTTATTCGATTATCAATTTGTTCAGCAAATATTCGTATGTTTTAATTGATTTTACAATTGAAATCAAATTCATTTAGGTACCTTCCGAAATGTGTTTTTGTTCACTTTGGCAATACGGTTATACGATGCTACAGCTCTCTGTCATCTGACATCTGTCAACTTTTCTGAAAGAAAGAAAATTATTGTAAACTGTATCAAATTTAAGATTTATATTTTTAGTATTAAATTTGTTACTAATTGTTACGTTAGACAATTTTACTAGCTTATATTAAGTTATCTGAAATCTTTATTAATTATAAATCCCATTGTATAAAATGAAAACTGATACTACTGAAGATCAGTTAACTTTAAAACAAGAAGCCAGAGCTAAACTTCGTGAATCATTTTTGAAGGCTGTTAACAGTTTACATGGTAAACATTTCATCTATTTTCGTTACGTTCCTTTAAGTGAATAAATCAAGAGTTAAAAAGGTAAAAGCAGCTAAAGCTAACAGTCTTACTTATTCCTTTTCTAAATACTCCTAAGACTGCAATTTGAATGAATTTAGAGCTCAAATTGGATCCTGTAGCACCTAGGCTTGTTTGCCCTATAAATGGAGGTATTTATAACTATGTAGTTGTTAAAAAATATTTTTTTACATTATTCTTATTCTTTTATAGGTGAGTGTTGTTCAATCTTGACATATGAACAGTCAAAGTTAACGGGGACCTTATCCAGCTGGAAACCTGATGGCACTGAAGTGTTAATTCATGATCTGAAAACACCAGCAAATATTGTAATGTCATCAGCATTATTAAGAACTCCTGACATCTTAGCTATACAATTAGATAAACCTGTTGCATTACAAATATGATATTAAAAAAGTTTCAGTACCAAAGAATGTTTTTATTCTGGGTTTGTCAATGAGGAATATGAGTTTATAATTTAACTCGTATAAGTTTCGACATATTCTGTCACTGGCCTAGAGAGACGATTGTTGTATTCCAGTGCAGGCAACTAGACTATTTAGTTCAAATCCAGTAAAATGCAGCGAATAAGACAAGAAAATAATGGCACAGTACATATTGAAAATTCAATAATTTCTATTTAAGTCTGTATACAAATTGTAATTTGGACTATTAATGAGTGATTACAACTGGTCAAATACATTAAGTTTTAAAATTAAATTAAATAAAAAATACATTTCCGATGTTCGTTTTATTTTAATTTTATTTACTTGCCTACTGTTAACTTCAGTACAAAAGAATATTGAGAAAATAAGGAGGAATAAGTTTAAACTTACTCTATAGAATGAAAGAATACTCGAAAAGGATGGTAAGAGCATCTAAAACCTATGTGCATGTTTGCTTAGATGTATGAATGTAAAAGAAGCCAGAGATGGACTACGCCAAAAGGAAGTCCATAGTCTGTCCACCCTTTGGGTTACAGGCGTGAGCTATGCGTGCGTGTGTAAACTTTATTTTACAATGTTTTCCTTAAGCACTAATTAAAACTTAGAAATATTATTATATGAAAGTAAAATATGATTTAAACTGCTGCCGACTGTTACTTGTAGTCCGTAAAGTTTTATCTACTAACAAAATGTAAAATTTTCATTAATATTAATAGTTTATTGAGATTAATTTTTTAATTCTCTAACTAGCTGTTGCCCGCGACTTTGTCTACGTAAAGTTAAGATAAAAAGGTAGCCTATAATATGCCCGTCTATGTCAGCTACCCTTCAGTGGAAGTCCGGTCGAAATCCATCCAGCCGTTTCGGAGATTACCCCGAACAAACACGACTTGCGGACAAACAGACAGATATAATTTCAGTTGATAACTCATGCCTCACTTTTGTTAAAACTTATGAAAAAAGTGTGTACCTACCGATTACAAATGTTGTTATCTTTTACTATAAAATGACTGATAAAGCATATCATTGATTTTTGAGTATACTTTTGAATCATGCTAAAGCAGAGACGAATCGGTTTTTCCCCGACCAACAAAATGCACATATAAGAAGAATACGGGAATTACCTACAGTCCTAATTTACAGACAGAAAAGGACGAAGTTATGTTAGTTACTAGCGCTCTCCTTTTATCTCTATTTCTATGTCCATGTAGGTTTTATATGTTTTCTTATAGATAATCCGATACAGCTCCTCTCTCACCGTGTAAGACATCCAAGTTTGATTGACAATAGTTTCGAAAAACGTAATATTTATTATACACTAGCTTTCGCCCGCGACTCCGTACTCATGGAATTAAATAAAACAGAAGTATTTGGGCCTTTGTGTTCTATCTGTCGGCCTGTAAGCCCATGTGTTCTTGTTCTTCCAAACTGTGCTCTTGATCTATGCCAAATTTCATCAAGACTTGTTCAACTAACAAACATCCATCCAATCATTCAAACTTTCACATTTATAATATTAGTAAGATTAGGGGAACGCCATTCGATCATAGAGGTAGGGGAAGATTAAGAAGTAGTCAGACAGTAATATATTGTAAGCTGGCTACCTATTGGTGAAGGCACTATTATATTAAAAAAAAACAACCAATTCATATTTCGGTATATTGTTCTGAACCTTATGTAAATTGTATCATCAAATATTGCATCAGAACAAATATGTTTGTAATCTAAAAGATAAAATTTTTTATCTGAGCCACACTTCAGAAAATATAATTTTGTAGGAATCCCCGTTAAAAGTAAAACAAAAGTAGGTAAGCCAACGAACCTATGATTAAAAGTTACAGTATCGAATCGTAATCGTATTACATTTCTTGTTTGGATACTTTCTTAATGTATAAAATGTTTTTTATTTATTTTAAATGTAATACAGATTATTTATCTTCCATATGTTAGTCACTCACAACATCTTGCTTAATTTTTGGATTTTAAAATTGTTATCGATTCAGTTGAATATTTTTATCAGGCAAAACATCAAATATGGAAAAATAGTTAAAGAGTAGTTACATACCTATGTTACTCTAATTTAATAATGTTTACAAAAATGCAATAAATCGATTTTGTTTAAAAATTATTCGCAGGCATAGACAAAGAGGATATAAAATAGGTGCTTTGAATCGATAATTCGGAACGCAATGGATCGTATATCATGGTATTGATGCAGGTATCGATCCGATGTGTTCGATACAATTTTTTTGGATCGATTCAGTATCACATATTGGATCTGTAGTTTAAAGTATCATTTTAAATCTCGGCAAGCAAGCACGGTTTTAAAAATCATTTACATTAAAACGTCCAAACGATATAACGCCATTTGATCCGTTAGTGAATCGATTTGTTGTATCGATACAAAAATCGAATGGACCGTATGCCATTGCATCGATCCACCAAAGTATCGGATCGGATGGGATCGGATTATGCCTCCTAGTCAGACGTCAAAAACGTTTCGGGGAATCCCTTTAAAATGTGTCCGATACTATATAATCGTTGTAAAAACGGGAATCGTAATCAGTTCTAAGCGTAGTCTCGAAGTATAAATTGATTTCTAGACGTAGTCTCAAAGTTTAAAGTCTTCTTGAAAGTTTTCTTTGAATTAAAGCCGCTAAAATGAGTAATTACATTGCTATGGATTGTGAGATGGTTGGAAGTGGCAACCAAAGTCTATTAGCACGTGTTTCGTTGGTTAATAGCTCTGGATCCCTCGTTTATGATAAATATGTAAAACCAACGCAACCAGTGACTGATTACCGCACTTTTGTAAGTGGGATAAAGCAACACCATTTGAATTCGGGAGAAAATTTTAATACGGTTCAAAGGGAAGTGCAGAATTTGATCCGTGGAAAAATTTTAGTTGGCCATTCTCTTCATTTAGACTTGGCATCATTACGTCTTTCACATCCAGAAAGAGACATAAGAGACATTGCTTTATATGAACCATTTAAGAGGGTGAGTTTTACTGGCTTTTTTAAATTTACTAATTTTTTTTTGTTCTCTATTTTTTATAACTATCTTCAAAGTTTAAAATCCTTTATTGTTTTCTATACAAATTTTTTAAAAGGCTTTTTTTTTGGATTTCTGTACGTAATGAAATAACTTAAAAAACTACTAGGCTGATTTCAAAAATTCTTGCACCATTAAAAAGCTCTTCATCACAGGCTATGTTTATTATGTTTTTTAACTCCATGTGGACGAAATAACGAGCAATAGCTAATCTTTCATAAAGTATTAACTAAGATTGTTTCTTCAGATTTTATTCTATATTTGTTGATTTTTTTTTTAATTTATGTAGCAGAAGATTATTAAAATGTGAAAATGGAGACCACAAAGTTTCATATAAAGTAGAAAGAGTATTCAAAATATAGATTTTATAGAGGTTTATTTTTTTTCCAGCTTAACAATGGGAATACTCCATCGCTGCAGTTGTTGGCTCAACATTACCTGCGACAGAACATTCAGTCCGGGCAGCATGACTCGGTCGAAGATGCGAAAGTCGCTATGAAAGTGTACCAAGCAGTGGCCAGTAACTGGCGTTAATTACAAAAAACGATACTCGTCTTAGACTTCACTTATAAAATTTCCTTTAATAAATGATTATAAAACAATAAAACTTTTATTTAAACAGCACCATACATTTTATAGATTAACTATAACTTAATAAATCTTACATTTCTTTGATATCCAAATACATTTTAAATAATTTGCCACTTTAAATAATATTAAAAAAATTATCTTAATTACATTATTTGGTTTGTCCTACATACATGAACTCATTTAAAAAAGCCTCAACTTAATTGAAAAATTATTTTATGTATAATAATAATAATAATAAACCTCTTTATTTCCATATTTACATAGGGTTTCAAAAACTTCATTTTGTTAGTATTGTTAGTTAGTTTTACACCTTATTAT
>DVQG01001797.1:0-10022 GCA_018231605.1 Papilio ambrax
CATATCTGAATCCACTCCTTTCTTAAGCATATCCTCTTTCACACAATCCATTCATGCTTTCTTCGGTCTTCCTCTTCCTTTGTAGCCATCCACTTCTTATCACTTTCTAATTTAATGAAAATAAATACTAATCTTGTTTTGAGCTTCATAATTTATGTACTTTACTTAGAAAAATTAACTTTGGTAAATTGTTTCTAATGTAGTTATGTACCTGTAGGCTAATTTAACTGTCTTGTGTATGCTTGTTTTCTATTTTCCTATAATTGTGTGATTAAATTAGTGGTTAAGTATACTTATATAAATAAATTACCATTTGAGAAGCATAATTTTATCGAAAAAATCATTTTAGTGTCATTTCAAGCTAAAGTGGTATCATTTTATTGAGTCTGTGATGAGTTACGTCTAGTTAAATTGGACAGTAACTGGACTGGCATAAAGCTGACTGTGAACGCTGTTGCAGTGCGCGCGCGTGTCGATGCCGACGCTGACGCTGGCGCGGTTCGTGCTGGAGCAGTGCCTGCTGGAGTACGGGCTGGTGGCGCACTCCGACAGCAAGATGGCCGCCGCCGCGCTCTACATCGCGCTGCGCATCAAGTCTCTCGGCTCCTGGACACCGGCGCTGCAGTACTACACAGGTATCACCATACACACGGATCTCTGGTTCCTCATACAATGGGGGCTCTGCAGCCAGCAACTCCTCAGGGCTGACTTGCTGAAGTCCCCTTGAGCGACTTCCAAGTGGGCAAGTCATATGCTAACCCTAGTTCCTCTTAGCTTAACCATAAGCGGCCACCGCAATTACTAGAGCCCAGCATTCTACAGCCATAAGGCGGAAACTGACAGGAAATGTCTGATAAAAAAAAACTTTTTGTTTCCTTGTCAGTGACTAGTTAGAAAGTTACGAAAAACAGAACAAAAAGAGGAGATATCTTGTACCAATCCAGTTGCAGTAATCTTTGCTGTGCCATACATTCTGCATGCATATGTTGTATTCGGTCATTATTTAATTGTTTTGTCCATGTAGTGACAGCAGTGTTGGTTGATGTCGCAGGTTACAGTTTGGAGGAGATAGTGCCGGTGGCGCTGGCGCAGAACGCGGCGCTGCACAAGAAGCCCAAGTCCGCCATCAGCACCGTGCGCAACAAGTACTCGCACACCACGTTCTTCGAGGTGGCCAAGCTGCCGCTGGTGGCGGACTGCGACCTCGCCCCCACCCCCGCACCCACCCCCGCACCGCCGCGCCCCAGCTGAACCACACTGCACTCAGGTGGGTAACAAATACTTAAATTAGCCTAATTAGTTAATGTGCACTCACAATGTATTTATACACTTGTATGTTGGACGGTTTCCGGATCGAGGAACTATTTGTTAATTATTTTCATAAATCAGTTGTATTCAATGTGAGATGCTGTCTGTGCGCTTTAGTTTCACGGACTACAAGAATAGGTTTAAACTGTAAGAAACTTAATTAAATTAATAATTGTAGATTCGTAATGTTATTGACAATTTGATGTTAGTATGTTAGTAAAATGTTAGGAATCCTGCAAAGACTTTCTGAAGTAAGAGATTGTTAGCATAAGTAGCAATAACATTAAATTAATTTAAAAAAAAAATGGTCTAGCAAAAAAACTTAAATTGTTCAAGATTGAGATCCTATTGAGATAGGGAGCATTTTTTACTGTTGATATCGTAATACTTTCGATATCGTATCTAACTAGACGAAATGGGACTACAATCGGAATGGACCAATTAAAATAAATAAAAGCGTGTAACGTAAATTGCCATTTGCATTTAATAATTTATATTGTGTGTTGTGTTTGTGAAGGTGGAACGTTGTGTGTGAACATAAATTAAGCCATACGTAATGGCAGCCACCGAATAGACTCGAGGCTTCATCCTCTAGAGAAACAAAGTTTCCATATCAAATGTACCAAAATATACCAAATCATTTCTATGACCTCCGTTAGCTAATATTGCTACGTTATTTAACTTGCTGTTTCGAAAGCATAATATTTTAAATTCTCCCGCCTAATATTTTTTAACAATGTCATAAATGGAAAATTCATACATTCAAATTGGAAAATTAATCATAATTAGTGTTTTTATAATGCAAATGAAAATAATGACTCGCTGTTTGAAGATTAGAGATTATTTAATGATACTATATGAATTTGGTTTGATTTTGTTGTGTGAAAGTTTGTTCGCGGAACAGTTTGATATGACATGTATTGTAGCAAACTTTGCTAACCATTTTAATTGTAATTACTATTGCTAATGGATTTTGTAATAATTTAACTATTAATTGATATGATTATTGCGAGACGGAATCTCTCCGTCGTCTTATTTGTAATTTATTACATTTTAAAGAGTACAAAATATTGGAATGTTATAAACGTTGTTCTCTATTTGTAAGTTTTAGAATAATTTCGACTTTTAATATAACTGTTTATTATTTCATTATATTGTTTGTCGTCTATACAAATAGCATTATTAATGTAAACCTGTTCAGGTGTAAATAAAAGTGATTTTGGTTTGGTACTTTCTCTCTTCATTTCTATCCTTTACAGAAATTATCCATTGTCTACAAAAGTTTAAGCAATCATTTGCACGGGATTTTATTTTATAGCGCATTAAAAAACTTTCAAATAGATTTAATTGCATTTCCGTTTATGAGTTCTTTCTACTACGCTTATAAAACTTATTTTATCACGCTGTGTTGCATTTTACACGTTGTTGCTCACGAAATGTGATTGAGCTAAAGCGTTCGTATAAGCGAGAACGTTAAAAAAGCACCCCTGCGAACGAAGGCTAATATTAGAAGAGCGCGTGTACACTTTGACTAAACTATCGCACAACTGTTTAGTCGCACTTTGATTCCTATGAGCTAATATGGAGGTGCGCATACTACTCGATTTTGCAATATTTGTGCGATTGTTGGTCCAATGAGAGATCCATCTTTAGTTTGTTTTCCTACCAGTATTGAAGGAAATAAAACGAAAGTTACGTCGTAATGTGATTTAATCACACTTTAAAACAAAATGGTAATTCCAGAAGCGACATTTAAGGGCCTCCGACCATACATACAAAACTTACAAAATAATACCTACACTAGATGTAGGTACGCGCAGTTGACGGCCGAGTACAGCGACCACTGGTCATAGTTCTGCCGACCTTTATGGGTGGGTGAAGCGAGACCTCTAAAGTGAATACGAAATCAACAATCATTTTTTCAATACAAAAAAATCAACAAATTCATGAAAACAAATCAATACTGCTATACAAAGACAAAAAAATCCATTTACACTTATTTTATTGAGCATATTCTAACTTCTTATTATGGATTTTGATATCATATTCACTTTAGTTAATTAATCAAAACAATAACAAAACTTTAAAGATGACAAGAACTATGCAGCCCGCACCGTCCTACATACAACTTGAATACATTCTGTACAAATTAAAATAAATCAAATGCATCATAACAGCTCACATCAGTGTATCTGAGGTAATACAAAACCCTACATTTCAGATGTTTCCCGTTGGACCGATCAATCGATCCAATGGAATTTTTTCCCATTCAATTCGGCCCAACAGGAAACTTTCTATTCCCCTGGGCCGCTTTATACACATTTACAAAACATATAAATACATCACAATGCGTACATTATGTATTGTTATAATTCCATAAGAATAATAAATATACAATTAAGGTAATTCATATGTATTGAGGTAGCTTTTAAATTATGTCCAATAGTTTTTGCAAGTCTCAAAAACTATTTCAATTTAACAAAGATAAAGGTAATTCCGATAAATTGGCACTGTATTATTAATTCTTATATATTAAAAACATGAATTTAATGTACAATGAAATCAAAACCATGATAACTAAAAAGCTATAATCAATTATTTTAAAACTTTAGATCAACAAAAATATGAAGACAAAGGACATATAAAATACTCTGAACAAAAGACTAACAGCCTTAACTAAGAAAGACTAACAACCTAGGAAAGGTTTAACTTTATACCGCGTTTATTTGTAAGACAGTAAATAACCTTGCCTGGTTCCTTAAAGACTAACCTCATAAATCTTGACAAAGTTTCGGAGATTACGTGGATTTGCGGATAGACAAAATATTTTTAATAATTGTTTTTTATCAACAATGTTCAAGAAACATTTTTTCTTCAATATTACAACCGACAGTCCAATTTTATATGTATGAGAATCTAATTGTTTCAACCAAAATTTATTTAGTAGAAAGTAAACTTGAATTTAATCAATCTGACAATAATTTAACATTGTGTTAAAAAGACATACAGCCTCCTTTTAGGAAGTCGGTCAAATATAGAAATGTCTTCTAGAAACCAGACAAAAATAATATGACTTAAACACAACTTTAATGGCAAGTTACTAAGCATACTAAATAATGATAGTTTTGGAACATTTTAAACAAGAAAACTCAATTATTTTGGATACCTTTGACTATAGTTAAAAGTCAACCCATGTAACCTTTCCTTTTGTATAATTTATCATTCTTATGATATGAAACCTATAATAATTTTGATTATACAATACAATGAATGAAATTTCAAAATTAAATCAAACAAATCTAATGTGACAATACAGCGTTTATGTTTTTTTTTTCAATACTATCATTTAACCAGCCAGATTTACAAGTAAAAGTGTTGCCACATGAAAAATATAAAAACCATAAATCCCTGTATAAATATTCTATTGTCAAACAGTGGCAAGTAATAGATCATAAATCAATTTACAATCGGGAGCGCAATGAACACGAATATGTTTAAATTAATGGCTACAATTGTTCTTAAACTAAATATATACAATAAGATGTTCAATACACGAACGCTACTAAATATTTACAATATAAAGTTTTTCATGCTTTGGCTATGAACAGCGCACTCGCCCGCACTACGCTACGGTACTCAAGTTCTACTAGGAACTAAATGTAGACTACACGAATGCACCGAAACTACGACCTTAATGTATTCACATAAGGTTCACAATGGCTACAACTATCGCCTCGTCATCGCTACAATCGAGGCATCTGTATTTGGTTCACAACGGGCTATGGGACATCAAAATAACATACCAATGAACTTAAGCCATTTAAAACAAAGTAATGACATGTTTTAAATAAAGTTTAAATATTAACAATATTATGGAAGCCCATTTTTATAATACACAAAAATACTCTTTATGAATCCTTGCTAATCCAAATGTAATGTTGATAATCGGAATTTAACAAAACAAATGATAAAAACAATCAATGTAGACCGTTAAGATAATTATCTATTACATACAAACAAAACAAAATTCATTATTTTAAAGCAAGAGATTGTAAGAGACAACCAGAAAAGGCGAACATTCATTTTCAAGATGGGTCAATCTTTTAATATTCAAAGAAATCCTTACTAGATTAGACGCTATGCAAATAAACAAATGTGACAAATTAATTGGTCAAAATTATCTCTGTTTAGTCAATGTCAAAATGAAGGAGACGGACATGAACAAATACAAGAAACTCCACAGCCTTGAGATGGTCATTGTGTACATACTATTAGCTGGGCGTGGCTTTGTGTGCGGGGTCCTGCGCCTCGTGCATGTGCCGCGGCGACACCGGCCTGAAGGTGCACTCGAGGTCGGAGTCCGGAGTGCCGGGCGTGCCGGGCGTGCCGGGCGTGGAGGGCGTCAGTCTATCTGTGCACATGCGCTTGGGCAGCGGCGACTCGCCCTCGTCCCAGCGCCGCTTGCCCCCGCCCCCGCCCCCCAGCGCGCTGGGCCGGCTCACCGGGCTCAGAGTTGCCGCGCGGATCGCTATTGGAGACAGACTCCGTCGCGTCGTATATTTCCGCGTCGGCGATGGTGACACTACCGGGGAAAATCTGAAATTTACAATTTGTAATCAGGCCTCAATATACAGATTTGTTTGACGACCTGTTCCCGTGCGGCTTCATCCGAATCAAATTATAAAAACTTTATTTCATTCTTTAAATTTTAATTTCAAATGTCAAAAGTCAAATGCACAATGACAATGAAGACCTTTGGCAACCTTACTTCCTTAATGTTGTCAGCTGGTAGTTTTTGTTTCTTTCTCACATAAAAGTTTTTTCAAATTTATTTACCCCTAAGTTTAAAGAGTATAGCAAAGGTAGAGATTTTTATTAAAAAATGTGGTATTCACAAACATTGTGATTGCTGATATCTTACAAAACTGAGTAGATAGATAAGTGAGATGTGTTGTGGGCTGACCTGGCGAGTCGTGTGGGCGAGTGCGCTGCGCCTGCGCCGGCGGCGAGGGCTAAGTCCTCGCAGGACTGGCCCATCTGCATAGCGCAGTGCACCTCGCGTTCGTGCGCCACCTCGCGCGTGTTGCTCACATCTGCGCACTCCTCTGCGCGCAGCTGGCTCACTCGGGGAGTCATGCGCCGTCCCCACACGCTCTGAAAACAAAACAACATACAAAAACTGACAGACACAGACATATCAACAATAATCTCATATGCAAATCTCCATTGGTCGGCTGATCCACTTTTATGCATCTAAAACACATCATTTACTAATTATCTTGTACAATAGAAGTCTATTATAAATTAACAGTAAATATTGATATAAACTAATTCATTTAATATTACAGATAAGTAGATGGGTTGGCCATTTTTAAGTACTCACGGACAAATTAATAGGTGCGGAGTGTGGGCTCGAGCTGCCGCTATGTCGACGCGTACGTGACAGGTTGTTGTTCGAGAACATGCTGAAGAATGACGTACTTCTGAAACAAGATACATGACACTTACAATAATTATAAAACCATAAATTAAATATCTCAGTTTTACAATTGAGTCACCATAAAACGCCAGCAAATATACAATGTAAATTTTATAGATGAATTTAAAGACTGCAATGGTATTTTGTCAACACCAGTTAATTTAGTAATTGACAGCTCAATCCTTTAAAAATGTAGTTAGTTATCACTTGTATTTATTTAATTAAAATTAACACACAATTTGGTGCATTTATTTTTAAAAAAATCTTTTAGTCAATTCAGAAATTACTTACAATTCAGATTCTTTCTTAATACTTGAACTCACTTTCAGCACACATTTATTTAAGCAACTTTAATAAACTGAACTGTTGACAAAAAAAAACAAATAATGCTGACTATGTTATAAAAACACTTGTAATACACATATAGAAGAACTATAATTAACAAACAAAATATTATCTAAATCAAAATACATGAAACATTTCAATTCAATTCAGACTATAATACCTACAAATAAAAAACTAGGACTGATAAATAAATAATTCAGTGTGGCCAGTTCAATAAAAGTGCAAACAAAACACATTCATGTTCCACAAACACAATACAGGCAATAACCTAAACACTGTCACATTACAATAATTGTTTAGTTCAATAATATTTGAACAAAGTATATAAACTACCAATGGAGTCAAGTGCTAACAACGTGATTGTGTCACATTTATTACTAGCGGTCCCTTCTCATGTGTCAACTTCCCCCTAAGAAGGATGCTCTCAATTCTGTATTTATTGGAAATGATTTTACTTTATTGCAAAATAAATATGCATTAGTTGATCTTGCTTGGCTACTTTACTAGAAAAACCATAAGGACCTAAAAATATTACTTATATGATTGACATGAAATTCAACCAATATTCATTTAAGATTTTTTATTCTTGATTAAAAACTGTTTCATGCAATTTCCTTATAGCGGGTACAAAGATTAGATTCACATTTTAATATAATCTATACTCTAGCAACTATAATTTTTTTTATATTCATTTATCATAATATCTAATATGTATAGATATATGACTAGACGATTAAGGAAATGTGTTAATCCCTTAAGGTCTAGAGGTCTGGGCTATGTAGTACTTTTGTTTGTTATTCAATCACACCTTAACTAAATCTTTTTGACTAATATATTAGCTTTAGATTATAACTTATAGATGGAGCATTTTATACAAGTTGATGTCTATTGAAGCGATTTTCATATGTCTGCTTGTATCACAAATGATAACAAGTAATTTACGACAAAATAGCTCAGTAGAGGTTTTCTTTTTGTGTTACTTTAGTACTATGGACTAAGTATTTATACACTCTCTATAAAATGAGCATTTTATATATATTTTCTATATAAATCTCAAAATAACTCTCAGCTGTTTAATATTACTCATGTCAATTATTCTTCATCTAGTTAATGCAAGTAGATTTATTCTTGATGTCATTACTGACATCACAAAAATAATTTTACATATCTAAAATTATAACTTGACCTTTAACCATGTCATTTTTTCAAACGCCGACATAATTAGCAAACACGCTTTTCCAAATTGTTGAAAAATTATACATGCATTTCATATGAAAATGTTTAGACATGCAAGATTATACTAAATAGATTAAAGTGCCATAAATCATATGGATCGTTTTGAAATAGAAATGAAATCTGCTTTGCAATTCAAAACGCTGACAAGCCGACGAATCTACTGAAATCTGAATACAAAGAAAATTTTCATGAATACACTATACATGGTACAACGCAAAATTATGCGCAAGTTTAAATATTACGACTCAAAAATTAAACGACGCAAAAACATAAATCTAGGTATGGGTAAGGCATTTATTAACGACCACAGCAGCTGTCAAAAATACACAAATGATCGAAACTGCAATCCCGTGGGAGGTGAGACTACTTTACCTGGGCGCTGTATTCGTTGTGGGTGAAGTGACTGCCGTGGAGGCTACCTCATTGATTAGAGGTGCGCTGCTGCTCCTTTTCAATATGTTAGGTGCATCAACATCCATTATCTAGAGCCAACATTCATTCACTGACGTATTGCCTAGGTATATACATACGGCTTGCCGACACGATTGGCGACGTACTGTTTATGTAACACTGTAAGTGCACTTATGAAAAATCTAAAATACAAACTACACTACCATAATTACTACATACATATTAAATATTACGCGTAAATAAAATGATAACATAAAATAAAATTAAAATACGCTACTCGAGAAGCTAAAAAGAGGCTCGAGGCTGACCTGTCAAACCGCCGCAACAGTAACGTTCGAAAATATAAATGGGTGCGTTCAAAATTTTTCACCACTGCTCACATTATCGCGCCTCATTGTTTTGTTTTATATCCTCTTTGGTTTTTGAATTGAAATAAAATTAAACATTTATTTAAGGCACTCATACATTTTTATTTTACTTTCGCCCGTGAAACATTGCGCGGAATTACAAAAACTTGAATATGATTATTAGTCTACATGTTCTTCAATTATGTTTTACATTTATTTTACATATGGGATCTTGCTGTAATGCAGCAAGATCCCATGGAGATCCATACAGAGATGGAGAGAGTAATAACAAACATCCATACATCAAATTATTTAATTAATCTTCGCACTTATAATGTTAATTCATAAACTATTGCGATGTGAAAGTTTTGCGAACTAATCAATTCAATATTTATTAGAGTTATTGGTTGCTTAGTGATCATCGGAAAAGGACCAGTTTCGGCAATTTACATAAATAAAATAAAAATATTTTAATAGAAAAAGGTTGACGTGAAAAATAACGTGTCTTGCGCTGACATCAGTATAATTTTATCTGTAGAATTTGTTTTGTTATGAAAAATTCAAAAATTATCTAAATGACAACTGTCAACTTATATTTTATTTCATACGAAACTATTTAATAATCTTATTCTGATCCCTTATATTTTTAATACCTCATAGCTGTATATTCACAATTTACTACATAGTAATGATATCGATCTCAAAATAAAACAAAATGCTATTACGAAGGCGAAGGTAAGCAGGATTCACCATCTGTTAGATGATTATAATTAATTAATTATCATTATGTTACAAGCCTTTTCTTAACATTGCAGCGCAGCACCGAAATTTTTCATAGCAGCGGTAATTGGATCTGTATTGTATAATGAATTGTTCGTATATCATATACAAACAAT
>DVQG01001798.1:0-10022 GCA_018231605.1 Papilio ambrax
CTCCGGCACCACACTCATCAGACGAAACGCGGAATTGCTTCCACTTCACGCCTGTATTCTGTGTGGTCGTGGTATTCCACCGGGCGAGCCGGCTCATTCGCGCGAAGATGTTAAAGCGGGCTCTACCACTGTAAAAATACATTATGTACGAGCCAATCTTATAAAAACTATCATTACTTAACGCAATAATGACGTGTTTTAGTTTTTTTGGACGCGAAATAGATTTTAAGTCCGTCAAAATAAAAGTTCCGAGATATTTGTCTACTTAGTTGAAAGGATATTCAAGAATTCTTAGTACCGTCTTGTAAATATTTAAAAGAACAAGAATTTACAGATAACCTTGGAGCGGCCTTTCTTAATGATTTACGACTGCGTGCTCCTTCCCTGCTTATAGTAAATATTGCGAGCTGTTCCTTCCGGAATAACTCCATATCGGTATAATTGTAGGAAAGTGAAGTAATTTGAGATATATTTTCTGTACATATAATAAAATTGGAGTGTCTGTTTTTAATATCAAAAGAAAAATTCCAGATTTCGGGAAGATGATGATACGCAAACCGCGTTTGTTCCATGTAATCTCCGAAACGGCTGGATCGATTACGACGGGACTTTCACTGAAGAATAGCTGACATGGATAGGCATATTATAGGCTACTTTTAACGGCGTAACGGGTTGTCGAAATTTGCGTTAACGAAGTTTACGGGCGACAACTCGTGGTAAACCTGGTACCAAAGTTAGAATCACTATAAAACTTTTTTAAAGAACCTTTGGTCAAGTCTGTACAGTTAGCATTATTACGACTGATAAAAACATTTTAAGGGTTATAAATCTCATAGGAGTGGATGGAGAAGGTTCAGTGTGTACAATAGTCATAAATATAAATACGGAGTAGTCTTACTTAGGCATAATCTACAGTAAACTGAAGATATCGATAAATTTACTTATACAAAATTGCGACATTTGATAAAAAGGTCACAACCTCATAATTATCTTTTAGAATTAAATCATTAACAGGGTATTTTCCAGTCATAATCCTCGCGTGGACTTGTTTTTAATCAAACGGATGCGATCCCGCAAAAATCCTTACAGAGAAAAAAGCACAATGGCCTGGAAATACTCCTTTTCCTTGGGGTTGCCAGTTCCCTATCGCAATAAGACATGTCCGTTTATGTCCGGCGAAGTGAGACATGTGCCGAGACAGAAATACCCTTAACTGCAATCGGATGTTTTCTACGTTCTCTTGTAAAATTCTTTAGCTTTCCGTTTTTAATTACAACAGCAAACTGCTGGCAAATGAGATCTTTGAAAGTGTAAGAATAAAAACATGAAACATCAAATCAAAAGTTTAGATGGGATGGATAGATGTTTGATAGTTTGTAGCCTAAACGGCTGAGCGGATTTCTATGAAATTTGATACAGATGTAAGGGATATTCTGGAAGAACACATAGGGTGCTTACTTTTGTTTTTTTAATTTCACGGCGGACAGAATCGCGGGCGAAAACTAGTATATTATAAATGCGAAAGTTTGGACGGATGGATGTTTGTTAGAGTTTGTAGCCTAAACTTATGAAAGGATCTCAAGGAAATTTGGCACAGACATAGAGGATAATCTGGAAGAACACATAACTAAATGTTTTTAAGTGTTCATTAATTACGCGCGAATAGAAACAATGGCTATAAGAAATAACAAAACTGGTTCAAATAAAATTAGTAGCCGAAACATATAAACTGCTTTTATACATTACTATGATTAAAAAATGCAACTGAGACATTTTCTAACACTGACAGAAACAAATAATTTGAAAAGGAGACTTGACTGAAATGTAAAAACTTCACTATGTATAGAATTAACATTTTAATAAATGAATTAATTAAGCAAAAAGTAGGCTGTAAACGCATAAAATGTAGGTTATCAAATCAACAGTTCAACAACATTACCTAAATTAGAAACTTGTTTTTACGTATATAAACATTTAATAACAAAAGCAGTGTTGATAACTAACTCTTCTAGTAATATAGAGAAATTTAGAAAATGTTGGCATAATAAACTGGAATTGGTAACCACTAATAGACCAAAGTGGAAAAAATTGCTTGACCAAGCCAAGGCTCACAAAGGGCTGTATAGCTAAGGAAAAAGAAGTGTATTTAGTAACAAAAAAATGTACAAGATCAATCTTTAGTATGTAGAACATAAAATACAAAGATTGAAAATTAGTAAAATACTAGCTTTAGTCCATGATTCCATTAACATAAAATTAATAAAAAGGAAATAAGTATCCCATGTGTTCTTCCAGACTATCCTCTACATCTATGCCAAATTACATCAACATCCAGTCAGCAGTTTAGACTACAAACATTCATCCATCCATCTATACTTTTGCATTTAACATTAGTAAGTTTATAAACGGTTTTAAATTCAAGTGTGAAAGGAGTGAATTCTGTTATGACTAAAGAGATGTAAGAGTGCATACTGTGCAAAACTTCCATTGGGAAAAGGACAGGATAAATCTCAGTTAACAATAATCAAGAAAAATGAATAGACTATAACTAGACGCTTTAAGCCTGGTATACATATATAAAGACTGTAATCATCTGTAATGTTTAATTTTTTGTTTATTTAACTGGTATTTTACAACTAGTGTGAGCTAAGGTTGAATACTGAAGCATCATCTTCCTTATCCGACTCCCATAGGGTCGGCACAAGAAGTTTTTGTCCTCCACATAACTCTGTCATATGTCATCTCAGTCATCACTCCCTTGGTCATGTCACCTTTCACACAATCCATTAATCTCTTTCTAAGTCTACCTCTCCCGGCATACCTCTACACTCATAACTAACACTCTCCTTGTTACATGCGATTCTTCCGTCCTGAATACTAAAACAACATTTAAATATGTAAGTGTCATAATAATAAGATTATGCTTATTCTGGCACATTTCAATTTTTGACAATTCAGATTGTAAGCTGCATTTATAAGCGTAGGATTTGAATTTCATTCCAGAATTTGGCCATTAGAGATTTTCAAGAAGCATATATGATCATTTTGTTTCTGTTGGTTATTTACAAGGGTAAAAGAGGTTCTATTACATAAATAGGATGTGAGATATGGAAAGAGTTTTGTTATATCAATAGTCTGATATATGAATGTAGCTTCAAGAAAATTGTATCATGACCTGAATGACATGAACATAGAATGGGGTTTTTGTTTTGTAAATAATAAATAGAGTTATCTAATATTTGAAATTATAACATGGCGGTGAATGATTTTTAAATAATTTCTTCTCTGATTTAACACCTAAGAAGCCACTTTGAGTTATTTTTTACTTACATATACATCACATAAGTGAAACTTAACTAATGGTATTATAGTATCTTATGTATAATGTTTTTTTTTAATTCCTTAGTTATATGTTACTTGGTATGAAGAATACTTATTGGAATACCCTTAGCAAATTCTTGTTAGACTTTTGTAGGTAAGTTACAGTTTTATTAATTAAAAAATAAAATTAAAAAGGCCAAATGAATATATACTATTTTTCAGTTTCTGATTGACTCAAAGTGTTGATTTTTTTATATTAGAATGTATTTTACAACCATTATTATTTTCAATGCTATTTATAGTAAAACGAGCGGATAAGTAATACAAGTATTTACCACCAAGTGTTCAAAACGTTTTTGAATGAAAAGTACAGAAAATAATGAAAATATGAAACAATTATGATATTATAGAAAGATGTGTGAATTATCTTACAGATTGTTGTGTTGCAGGAAAGTCCTCGGTTTAATCACTTTTTTGCAATTCAACCACGTAAATATCACAGACTGATCACACACCGAAAATGGCTACAAACATCGAAATCGCAGACACTATCAACGCATACTGCTCTGCACTAAATGGGACGTGAGATAGGTGTTTACGGCATCAAGTACTTCTATGAATGCACTTTCCAACAGCTTTTACTATCACACGGCCCCTACTACAAGCAAGTAGTACAAACGGCATGAAAAATACTTGGTTACTGACGTACGTACTTTACGCACTGGGAGCGGTCGGAATGTAATCAGCAGCGCCACGAACAAGTCTCTTCAAGCGTAAAGTAAACGGTTTAAGCACCAACAGTATCACTTAATCCAATCCATTTAAATCAAGTTCGACACTAATCACATAAAATTTAGAGGACAACGAAGCGAAATCTACCGACCCTCCACCCTTCAGCATTAAATAATCATAGACAATTTCTGGCTTTTTAATCTCATGCAACCAATAGTAAAAGGTACGCGATAGTTACAGCCAGCTTGTTATTTTACGATGAATACTTAAATAATTTTAGATTAACCACGTTACCAAAAGAAATATGCTTTTCTTAAAATACCAATTTTAAAAACTTTTGTGTTTAAAAACTAAGTAACATTTTACTTTAAGAAACAAAACCAGTTCTCATACGTCGACTACGTCCATTTCTTTATTTGTTAATGGAAAGGTAATAAGTAATTGTAGCTATTTTGATTAAAAGTTAATCCGTTTATGTAGTTTTCAGTAATTAGTAAACCATTTTGAATAAATTAAGATCGACCATAGACTATTGGCAGACAGTGAAACAAATAGATTTCTCAGAGTGCATATTCTATTTCAAGAATACTTGTGTTCGGATACACAAATAGAATTGTCAAGAAATTTTTTAAAATCCCATGTTCTTTTTTGAGTCGTATCTAGAAGAATTAACTTAAAGTGTCTTAAATACTTGAGTTATTACGTTATGTGTTGGTTTAGAATCTCAATTACTTTAAAGTATAAGTTACGCTACTTTACTTGTTAGAAAGTTGCTTGTTTTACCTACAAAAGCAATATGTCTATTTTGTTTCTTCATGTGTATTTTGTTTTTAGTAGTAAACTAACTTCAGTAGTTACAATGTTATCATAATTATACACATTTTGGTTTTGGCATTCCAATTTAAAAGTAAGAATACCAATATTATATTAAACCAAAATTATGTGTTTTACTGCCTAATTTTTAAACAAGAAAGTTTAGACCTGGTTGGCAACGTCAGAAAATGTTAACGCCTTAATTATTTTAACAATACGAATTACGGTTTTACAAAGTTCAAACGCTTTGACACTGGAACAAACTCGTTAAAATTATTTTATCAGAATAACAACTAATGCTGATACGTGTAACCGAACGGATATCTTACAGTTCTCACACTTTTGTTGTTTTTGTGTAGAAAAGGAAATTTGTGAGAAGTATCCATCCCATGTGTATTGGTGTACATATATTATGTATGTTGTGTTGTGTGTGCGTGGTGATTTGTGTTATATGCTTATAGAAAGAAATTAATTATATGAGTGTATTTTAACGATGAAACTTACATAAATGTGAAGAAACACCGTGTTTTGTGTTATCAAGTGCTAGTGAATCCGTCAGGAGGCGGTAATCATGTACGTTTGCTTGCTATTTGTGGATTCTGGATCTCGTCTCGTCGATGTACCATAAACAAAAATGTCAGCGATCCCGATTTTTTGTTTCTTGTTGCATACCCATCGTTATACCTTAATTAGATCACACGAATGATATAAATTATTGTTAGACGCTTTCTCCGACGGTGTCGTCTCATCCAAACGGCGTGTCTTTGGCAATAAATCGGCCATAATAAGCGTGCGTTTGGTGTGCTTCGCGCCCGTCTACACCCGACCTATCTCATTGTTTATGTATGGAGAGTAAACCTGGATTTTTATGGTGTTTGCGGCATATTCTGGCATTAGTTGAATATCTGGGAACGATCAGGACCTGGCAGCGGCCGGTCGAGCGCGGGTCCGCGGGGCGCCGCTAGCGTCTTCCGACCAAGGTTCTTTGAGATCTCTATTTATAATAATATCTCGATCGTTTGGTGCAGTATAATGACATTCTTGTAATGAAGTGGCGCGCCGTGGTTCTGTGGGACATGTGCCAATAATTTCGCGTGTGACGAAATCCGCGGCAGGCCGTGTTGTGTTGTGTGTATACAACATTACACTTCTGTTTACATGATCCTATCAATGGTAACCTTTTTCTATTATTTTATGCTTATGTACAAATAATTAGCTAAAGTATTGCATGTAAGTTCTTAATAAACATTTATAAATCCATTGTTAAATAATAACTACAAGATTTAGATAATTCTTAATTCCTAAATACATAGACATCAATTATGATACTTTTATATGAGGGATGCAATCAGAAAATGAGATATTTGCATAAATAGATAGTTTTTTGTTTATATTCAATGCATAATTTGTTTTCTTCATGAAATATCACATCTTACAATTGCCCTCATTATCAGGGTAGAGTGAGAAAGTTTGTTATATGTATGTATTTTTTGCATTAAAATGCAAGCAGGAAATCTATTTTGTAACTGCATGTTACAACTATTATCTATAACAGTATACTTATTTCATAAAGTAGACTTTGTATCTATTATTTGGTTTACATTAATAAAATTAAATCTTTTTATTGACTAGTAAAACAATACCATCAGCTTAGGTTCATTGAATTTATGCCACATCCATAAAAGTACAAAAAATAACAACCGGAAACTGTATGATAAAAGTTTATTTCTAGTCTGTTTTATTTAACTGACACATTTAATAGGCAATAAACATACCTTATACACCTTATACATTTTAATGATCTTTTACCTTTGTTTTTACTTTTACATTTTTTAACCTTATTAAACCTTATACATTTTAATGATCAGGTAGAAAATAATATTTTATTACAATGATTAATAATTTTTATACCACTCAATGTATTATGGGTTCAATATCTTATACCTTCAATAATAATCAAGATTTTAGGTCCCCGCAGAATTATATGTAAAACACTAGCTTTTGCCAGTGACTATCTGCGGTCAAAAAAATTAATAAATTCCGCCTATTTTACTCAGCGATAATCTTTCTAATGGTAAAAGTATTTTTGAAATAACGCCATACAAAAAATCGGTCCACTAGACGCGGAGTTACGCCGTAACACACTTAAAAAAAAACATACAGATGAATTGAGTACCTCCGTCTTTTGGGAAGTCTGTCAAAAATAGATATTGCTTATTACAATAAACCTATCAATTATAAGGGACTGTTTACTTTAGTAATATAACCAGATCTTGCTGTGATATGCTAAGTTATTGATACTAATCTAAGTATACTAGATAAAAAATCTTCAACCTGCCCTTGTACCTATGAAAGGTCGGCACTTTGTACTTCTCTTACATATCTCTCATCAACATATCTGAATTTACTCCCTTAAGGATTCATTCACAATCCAGTTATACTTTCTGCGGTCTTTCTCTACCTTTGTAGCCAATCATATTTGATCTTAATACTTTCTTAGACAAGCAATGTTCATATCTGATTAATTATCTGTTTACTCTCAAATTGATGATTTTGAACTCTAAACTTGTTTTTTTTAATTATGATTTGATTAGGGCTTCTGTTAGCTGTTATTCTGTGGAGTGTTTTGTTTTCTTTGATAACATTTGGTTTAAAAATAATTGATTTTTAGCTTTATTGTTTTCATTTCATGTTTGAATGTAGCATACACTAATATTTTGAAGTAGTATAATTTTGTATCTATAAAAATTCCAATGACTTTTAAGCTTTCCGTCTTCACCATAATTGGATATTCTTTTTAATTTCCAATTTGTAAAGTTAGAAATTAATTGTACGATGCATTTAATCATTTCTAATATGTAAAAAAGAAACAAAATTTTTGTGATCACTGTTGTTTTTATTTAATTAGTTGAAACATTCACTGCCAACTGTAAGAGTCATTATGGCATGGAATGTGTTAATATTTGAAATGTGATTAATTATTGATTTTTAACTATTATAAAATATTTTTTCAGTCAAGTTGGCGAAGGCACGTAGGGGCATGATCAAGGAGAAGGAGAAGGGCGGGGGCGCCCGCATAAAGGACGAACCAAACGATCCAACAGAACCCGGTATGTCATATCCATAATAATCTTTCTACTAGAAAAGTTGTCATGTCCATATTAAGTCAATGTCCTATCCATAATAACACTCATTGGTAGAACCTAGAATGTGTACATAATACTCTCAATGATACTGAAAAGTACTTGGAAAAACCTTAAGCCATATTAAAGAACCTTGATTGTGTCATGTCCACAATAATATCAACCTGTACAAAATATTATCTTTCACAGCCTAGTGATCTCTAGGTTAAATATAAAAATACACTAAAACTTGTGTATTTATTTCAATATGACTTGCAACATATTATAGCTTCATTGTTGCTGCATAGGTCTTTTAATTATTTTTGGTAGTAAGACTTAAATATTAGTCTATTATTACACTATAAATGTAAAATAATAACGTAAATGTATACTGCAAGTCTTTCTACCTATAAACTAGTTTTTACAATAATTACTAGTAATATAAACATGAGCGGTCTTTAGCTCTAGGAATGTTTTAATAATTAGTTTGCAAATAATAATCAACTGCACTTGTCTTTAAGGTCATTTTCAGTGCCGTTTATCTAGAATGACTATGCCCTTCTGAAGTTATTGTATGCACTAGTGCAAACTGTCGATAATAGATGGCGGTGCAATTAATTAAAAAACAAGCTAAAAAAATGAGAACAATCTAAAAGATTCATCTAATTTATAATATTTAAATGTGGTCTTAACACTGAACGATGTCACTAGCCCAGTCTTATGTCGCATATAGGAACAAAGTGTACACGAAAGATATAAGGAACAAATTTACCTCACCAAACAAATCGATCTATATGACAGAGTTATATATCTCATATATACTAACTCTATATTTTCCATTGAATTCGATTAAATTACTCGTTTGTAGACGCTTTGCCGATGGTGTCGTGATGTCATAAGTTAACTGATTGTACAGAGCAGACGAGCGCGGGATGCGTAGAGGGAGGGGAAGTCATCGGCAAACCTGCCCACAGTTGTCTGTATATTTTGTTTACAAACTTTTTGTTTTGAAATGGTGTAACAGTAAAACTTGACAAATCATAACCGGTTAAATGAAGCCAACATTCCATTAGAATACCAAAAGCTTAAATCATTAGGTATAAAAGAAATTATAGTGATGCGTCGGTGAAAGCAAATCATGTTAGCCGGTAATCGATTAGTCTCATGTCCGATGCCGCGTTTATAACAATGCTCATTGATTGTAAAGGCTAATGGATAGGCAGAGAGATCATCCGTAAAACACGCGCTTAACACATTCACTGCCACCGAGTCCAAACGTGTCAATCTTAATATTGTCCCGGAAATACATATGAAAATACCTGTATTGTTATGCCTAACCGTCACCCCGCTGTCTCCACGTGGAGATAGATGAGAACAAAAAATTTCATCCGTCCCACCTTTTGTGATAAGGGGACGGTTGGAACTTTTTATTCTCACGTGGGGACAACTTGTAACTGGTATGCAAGTGACCAGTACGATATTTCATCTTTGACACTTAAAAGTATGTTGAAGAAGGGGTCAAGAGTAGTACGAATCTTGGCACTGTCATGTCTCATGGGATCTCGGATTTTAATAGCATTTGCAAAAGTACACAACGCGAGCAACTACACCTTTTTACTGGCACGTGTATTTCCGGCTTTATTCTAGTATCGGCGACTCGACATGTCAAGTAAGGCTCTTCGCAGAATATGACAATTTTCAAAACAAGCAGATTTTTAATGCTAAACGCTTATCTGTGTACGAACCTCTACGATATTGTATTGTATAAATCGCTTATTATCTTTTCGTCGTGTACTAATGGCCTAAAATGAATATGGCATACGAGATGACGTAAAAGTTGTAGCATGGAACGTGTTAAACATATAAGCCTAAGATATGTTGGTATTCGAGTATTTTAAATTAGAAAGTATTGAATGTTGACAAATGATGTGTTACACAATCTTTAAAAACAACATCCTGGATTTGATAGGAGTATTGGTTTCATCATCTCCTTTGTCTTATCCTACTCCCGTAGGGTCGGCGCACCGGGTTTTC